>JAMKPZ010015515.1:0-34058 GCA_024699675.1 Amphibolis antarctica | reverse complement strand
TGGACTGGGAACGCTGCTTGGACTGGCGCAGCTGGTGCTATACGCCCGCTACCGCAAAAGCACTCCAAGCAAAGACCAGAACCAGAAAGGGGATGATCAGATGCAAGTGCAGGATCAAAAGAACACTTGTGAAGTAGCATATGATGTTTGATTAATTTGGATCTACATTTCCAATTAATTTGATCAAAACAACACTTACAACGGCTTATATAGCTACGACCGTCACAATAGTTACTACAAATAAGGCATCTATGATCATTTTTACGATTTTTTTTTATGGTTATATATGGTCATCACAAAAAAGATATTTTCCTATAATATAAGTATATGTTAATCGCTTCAATTGTTTTGGTAAAAGCACATGGTATCAATGTGTTACTGATACTCTGGTAGAGGTAGGCGAGCTTAATTCTGTGGGATCAACTTTTGTAATTTTTCAAACTTTTAAATATGATTTTACATACTTGTTTAATTATATCTATCATCCGAAATTACATTCTTTTTAATATCTAACTTGATGTTCTTGTTACCTTTGGAGGACTTTTATCTTTAAAAAATAGTTAAAAATTTGACTTATTATTTTTTAATAGTTTTTAAAGATAAATCTCTCTTAGATAGTATTTGTACTTTAAAAATTAATAAAAAATTACCTTATTAATGTATTTGTAAAAGCACAAATACCTTATTAATGTATTTTTTGTTAGGTAATTTGAACGAATAGAAATTATTAAAGTGGTGACAGATACTCTGAAAAAATGTTACCTTCGTGATTTTTTTTATTAATACTCTTGAAGATAATATTAAACCTGATATCCATGTCATACATCGTTGGGGTAAAAAATCGAAAGTAACAGAAGATGATTAATTTTAAATTCTTTTCCAGAATCATTTTTAATCTATATCTAAACTTTTTTATTGATCTTAATTGTATTCTTTCCATAATTAAATTTTCATTTAACACGCACAATGTTTTTTTTTGCATTTTCTTTTTTCTTTAAATTTCTCCGCCTTTATTTTTTTTCCTTTTTAATTTTTTTTTCCCATTATTACTTCTTCTTTTCTGTTCTTCATTTCTTCTATCTTCATTATTCTCCAACCCTTTTCGTCCTTCTTCTTCTTCTTCTCCGACGAATCTACGTTGTCAATTCCACTCACAATCGAGCATGAACACGGTGATACAGACACCACCCACGCACACGCTTGGTCGCACATCATCCGAAACTCACCAATGGCGAACTCGAGTCGACGACTCTTCTACGGAAACCTCCCAATACTTGTCGATGGCAGGGAGGACACGCAGTCGATCGAGCGCAAAATAGTACCATGGGCAGGAGACTCGCTAGTGACAAGTAGAACCAAAGTTTCCATTTCTGACAGCTTAGGGTTTTACTGGATGCCGAACGTCTGCCGCCGAGAAAGGACTCACCGGTGGCAACCAAAACTGAGTTCCTATCTTCAACAGCAGGTGTTTCCTTTTCCCCCTTGTTGCTGCTTCCTTTTTTATAACCAATCAAAGCTTCCGATGGCTACGGGTACGTACGCCTGGCGGAAAAGGTTGGTTTTGGTGATGTTTGCAGTGCGACTGAGGCTTCTGAAGGTTTTGGGTTCAAGGCGCGCTAGGAGGGAAGCTCCTCCCATCGAACTCAACGGACAGAGCAATCAGACGATAACACTGCTTACCAATACCGTGCCACCGTTAGATTACTTGGTATGGTGGCACAAATTTCGACATCGGTGGAGAAACAATGGCGTAGCGGGCAAAGGCACGACGGAGGAACAGGAAAAATGTGGGGCTAATGCACGTCACAGCTGTTCGATTGCAGTCCAAGATGTGAAAGAAAGAAAGAAAAATCCCTTACATCATCTGATAAATATATCCAGAGGTGTAAGAGATCCGATGCATATTACATTTCAAATACTTGAGCTGGAAATCTATGGTAAATACATTCCGATTTCCCAAGCTCAGTATTATGGTCGGATCATGGACCGCGACGTTGCCGAAAGCATAGACAACCTTGAGGCTGGTCTGAAGGGATCATACCTCCACCTTTTGAAGTGTCTATGGCCTCTAACATTGTCACCACCTCATCCATCTCGGGCCGCTTGCTAGGGTTTGCGTCCCAGCATTTCTTCATCACATTTGACAAGGAGCTTGGACAACATCTTGGTATTTCAGGCCTCAAATTCTGCGAGCAAAAGCTTTTGGACAATTTAACAATCCAAATTCAAGGTGGGATTTCAGACAATGAAAATACTGCTGCCATGCAATGCCACAACACAGCCAGATAAGTTCACATTTATTTTTCAAAAGATCAATATTTTATCACATAAGTGAAACTCTTTTTTTGAAACATGATCGTGATTTGGTGGTGATAGGTTCTCAAGGATCATTTTTTGTACCAACAGATTTTGAACATATTAATGAAAATGTCTCACGATCACTCAATTAGCAGAATGAGACTTCTGAAAGTTTCCCTAGTTTCATGAGTCCAAATAAAGATGAAAGAATAAATAACAATCCAGCATAAGAGTAGCTCATGAATATAGACGGCCTTCTATTTAGGGTCAAGAATATGAAAATCTAACAATAAGGCATTGCCATTCAACTCCTATTAAGAAAACCATTAGACTTCATGTGGAAATTAGGAAAATTTTGGGGTGCGAAGAATCTTTAGATCCTAGGGAACTTTTTTATGATGACCAGTAAACGTACAGCAATCTAATCTTATAATGTAGAATCGTTCACATCAATTTTTTTCTATGTATTTCTATTTATAAGAAAATCTTCAGTTAAATTACATAAATTTAAATCATTTCTCATACTTTTTAACTTGGTACTTCCAAACCTTTCTTTGCTTTTTTTAAATTTTTTTCTATATTAATTCACTTTTCTCATTAGCTATAGCTTATATGCTTTATACTGCTACTCATAGTTTCCATGTAAAAGTTTTTTTATGAATTATGATAAATTCATTAAAGATTTCACAAAAATACCTACACCATCTATCTTTTATTTCATTTTTTTACTAAAACTCTACCATCTTCATCTTTAATATACTTAGACTCAAATATTTAAATTTTCTTTCTCTAACCTTAGCCAATTTATATATTTTATTTTCTCCTTATTTTGCATTCAAACCAGTAAACATAAGAAATCAAAATGGTACCCGTCGAACAACTGCAGATGTGACCTCTGCAAAGCTTAGATCAGGGTATGGCATGTCACAACAGTATATCTCCCACAAGCAGATGCCAAAGCTATAGACGTCACATTTTCTATTATAAGGATTGCCATTGAGGACCTGAGGATGTAGATTGGTGAAATGAGTTCACAAAGAAATAAATATGAAGAAAACGATGGGCAAGAATCATTTCATATGGAAGTAATGTTTTTTCCACAATGCTTTATGAACCATATTTTTCAAGCATCCAATAGATGATATTGCCCAATAGCCATCATGTAGGATAGGACAATCCCAGATTTATCTTTGGCTCTTACCATCCCCAAGTACATCACTATTTAAAGGTTTAACGTACAAGAATAAGTCCCAATAGAAATTATGAAACAGGTTGTCTCTTTATTCCTATTTTGGGATGGTTAATTTGTTCATGCACCAGACAGTAAATATGATTGGGCAGTTTTATAACAGAATATTTGCTTAAGTGAATGTATCAACATCATCCACAAGCAACAGCAACTATAGATTCCTTCATTCCCAAAGATATGCCATGCTGGTTCAGAAACAAAAGCATTAGAAGTTTCTTCAAAAAAAAGTATTATAAGTTACGAGAAGTGTTGTTATCCCTTGTCCGAAAGAATCTTGCTGAAATGAGATAATGACAAATATTGCCTTTTCTGTCAAAGAACTAAAAATCAAGTTTTTCAGCAAGTTAAGTGTTCCGTTTCCTTTTTCCTGTGTTTCTGTATGTTTCCATGTCAGAATATTATGGTAGTCGTATTTGAGTGAAAATAAAGTAACAAATAAAAATAGACTTCAAACCTTAAGAGCACCACATGAAGCAAATTATCATTTATTCATTTTGAATTTTTAGAGTATGCAAAAAGAAAAGAGAGTTGGATACTACAGAAAAAATGCTGTGTATTTTCTAGACAGAATTTACTATTATATCTTTTCTTTTGAAGCATTCCACGAAAGCACCACTTTGTTGCTGCCAATCTATGCAGAGATACTTGTGAAGTGAATAATATAGATTGAAATTGATAAAGTATATTAATAAATGGTAAAGAAAAGGATTGGTATGGTTATAGGTGCCATGCCTCAGGTGCCATGTAGCCAAGGGTTCCAGTCTCTCCAGTCATGTCATTAGGATTCTGAGCCTCAACACGAGCAACACCAAAATCTGCAATCTTCACAGTTCTCGACTTATCAAGAAGCATATTTTCTGTTTTGACATCCCTATGAACGATTTTTTTGGAGTGGAGATAGCTCAACCTGCAAAAAGGTGTAGTGTTGTAACAGCCACTAGCAAGTACTTGTACCACATTCTATATTATAGAATCAAAGATAGTAATAAATTAAAATCCAATTTTTCTTTCTTTTTTCCATGAAAGAAGAGTAAGAAACTTAACATTGTCAATTGTTACCCTCTTGCAATATCCAGTGCAATTTGTACTACTACTTTGAAAGCCAACTTCCGTCTCAGATTTTTAATAAGAAATGCTTTGAGAGTTCCACCAGCAAGATATTCAACAACAACACAGCAAGCATTGACAGGCATGCCAAATTGATCGTTTTCTGTCTGTACATTTAACTCTGTTGTACCCATTGTGGCTCCTATGAACTGAATAAAAACAGTGGTTAGCATTGACGTAAAAAAGCATCACTACTGCAGAAATATAACTAGAGTGACTTTCCCAAAAATGACCAAATTAAAATGGACTTTAGACTCATCTAATTGTTTACTATTTAAGTAGCCATCTCATATGGAATTAGTCTCACATACAGGTACAAAATCATCCATGTATTACAAGAGTATCATGCACATTGTATGATGGCATACATCTTTCGTGATGATTAAACCAATAGAACAATCTGCTACACAACCTTCAATCTGCCTGACCAATTTGGCACATCTTGAATCATACTTTCATGTAAAGTACTTATTTGGTCTCAGTTTGCTTGTGCAAGAAAACCAGGATCAAAATGATACCAATCATCGAGGTGTATCCGAAAATGATCAAGAACACGAGTCAAGTGTATATGTAAGAAGGCCATCAATCTTCTAGATTTAAAATTTTAGCTGGATCATCAATGCACTAGAGTGGGAATCCAAGCCTATCAAGATGACCAGCCAAGCCATTTTTTGGTGGTTTGGTTCGGCTTCTTGAAGTGCATGACTTGGTTCGGCTTAAAAAGACCCAAATCAATGTATATTAAATTTCAAATCTGAATTTTGTGTTATACTCATGTGAGAGGAAAATTCCTTTTAAAAGTTAAAAACCATGAATGTACGATTCCATCAGCTGATTAAGGTTCACATAATTCAGACTCCAATCAAACACTTTAAGAGGATATGAAGTTCCAAATGAGGTGACACCTTAGTTACGTTAGGATGATCAAGTTTGTTCCAAACAGCAACCTCCTGAGTGAAAGCTGAACGTAGAGAATTGATTTCAGCTTCTGTCCTACCGCCATCCTCTCCCCAGTCAAGCAATTTCACTGGAACAGAATGAAAAGGTTAGAAGAGAAATATGAAGGTACCAAAAACAACAGCACAGGGTATGAATTCACCAATACTACGTATAAGATAGATGAGCATGAGGAGGAAATAAAACATAGGTATTGGGCAGACAAAACAATGCAAAGCAAACATCAAAGAGCTAAACATGACATACGGTAAACATGTGTGGGCATGCAAAACTGTTGGATTATTTCTCTTTCAGAGTGGCCAGCGCAATATTGACTGAGAAAAGATGGAAAAGGTGACTCAAAAAGATTCAAAAAAATCCATAAGTGTTATTGCCAAATACAAACTTCACATCTTTTTCTTCTAACCACAACCGTTCACTAACACCACTCTTGCACTTTGCAAGTAGAAAAAAATAATTTTTAAGTGAATGATTTTAAGATGAGAAGAGAGAGAAGAGTAATTATGATAATGGAAAAAGTAAATTTGAGAATATGAATGTCAAATTAGATGGTACTTCTGAAAACTAAAAGATAATATCAATTTGCATGCATTGATAATATCAATGTCTTGTTTGTCAATAGAAAAGCATGAGATTTTTCTCTTTTCTTTCCTATCATCTTTCAACCACTTGGCCATGTATTCGGTCTGTCTTCCACTGGACCTCAAACTCCATATTTGCATTCCACAGTGAAAGAAGTTCGCTCGTTACTTCAGGACCATCATCCTATTCCTTCCTTTTCCTTTTAATATTCCAAGGAATCACATCACCAGTTGGCCCCGATATCAGATGTAATCTAATCTGCAACCTCATGTCATGAATGTTTATCAAAGAAGAAGTCCATGAAAAACAAGTTTCAAAAAAAAAAAGGGGCTTTGAAAAACTGTGAGGAAAGCAACAGAGGATAAAAACAAAACGAAGAAAGTCACAGACTACCAACCACCCAAGCACCAGTAATAAATCCTAGAAAATGTCAAAAAGAGCAAGGCTACCAGTGAAGATAAAACAAAGCTAAGGCTATATAAAGCCTTTCAAAGTAACAAGAAAAGTAATCCAAAAAAGAAGCATGCCCATGCAATTTGATTGACAAACAGCCATGGAAATGATCGACCATCAATACCGAGGCTCTCTGTAAGGATTGAACAGAGAAAAAATGTGGGCATGACCGAATCTTGGCAAAACGTCAAACACATTCACGTCACAAGATTCCCTACTGGGACGAATAAATAACCAGGTACAAAGCCCAATCAGAAGCATACAGAATAATCACGGCGCCTGGCACATTGGCATGTTTTGAGATTGAGATGTCTACATGAACAGCCAGCAACCATGTTCGTGACTTCATCTCCATCAGAAAAAAATAGACACGGACGAAGAAGAAGCAAGACGGAAGCTTGAGAAAAAGGGCAATGTGCATAAGAACATCTTCAAGCATCCCCGATTTCGAGAGAAATGAATCCAAAGACGAAGCATTCGTTTTTTAAAAAGAAAACAAAATCGAAAGACGGAAAATGGTAGATTAACCATCGACCACGACGATCGGAGCATTTACTCCACCTGCGACGTCGATGCCGTCGTAGTCGCCCCGGTGCACGGTGCCGAAGGTGCCGCGGGCTATGACGCTCTTGACGACGAGCTTGGAAGGGTCGATCTCCCACTCCTCCCTCGACCTCGCCCTGGCCGCCTCCTCCCTCTTCTTCTCCGTGCTCCACGCCTTGCTGAGATGCCTCTCCAGCTTCTCATCCAGGCTCTTCAGATCGATCTGGTCCGCCCTCACGTACCCCCCGCCGCCACTGCCCCCGCCCGCCTTCATCTTCCCCTTCTCTCCTCCTCCCTCCTCTCTTCCCGCTGTACCTGGGCTCTCGCGTGGTTCTTATTGCCATGTGTCTGTCCTCCTCTCGCGTCCCTCTGCCATGTGAGCACCGTGTGGGCTCTCCACCTCCGACCCACCTCCTCTGTCTTTCTCTCCCTCCCATGCTACTGCCGCCATCCACGACGGAACACCAAATCTAATCTCACTCCTTCACGTCATATTATTTTAATAACTTGTAACGATATTTTTCTTTTAAAAACAATTATTATTTCAGATAATTCACTTGTAACGATATTATTGAAGTCCACTTCAATAATATTCATTGACGTACGTTAAGAATTTAAGAAACAAAAATTTTAAAAATTAATTTAAATTTTTTATAAATATTTTATATTTTAAATATAATTTTATTTTATTTTAACTATGAATTTAAGAATGATCAGAAAAAAATTTACAAGATGCATGAAGTCTTTAGAAATTTTTATTAATTATAATATTATTTTTATTATCTAATAGATAAAAAATAATGAAACAAATTTATACTATTAGAAAATTTTAAAAAAAAATTAAATTATTTAAGATGCACGAACATCTAAAAAAACTAAAAAAAATTTAAAATATTTTTCTTTTTCAATATTTTCAACGTATACAAATTCTCATTTAATGTTATTATTACGATACATATTTTAATATATAAATTTTTATTATTTTAATTACTATATATTTTTAATTTTATTTAAAAAATTATAATGAACTAAAACTGTCCTAATTCCCCGTACGTCTAAAAAAAGTATAAATAAAATAATATTATCTTAATTTAAACGACAGAGTTACGCAATTGAATGATAACAAGAGTTTTAAAATTGAAGAGAAAAAAAAAACTAAAAAGAATAATTAAACGTAATCAGAAACATTAAGCATATCTACCCAGGTAGAAGTACCAAAGTATTGTTATTATTGTGTGAATCAAATTTTAAATTTGAGATTACAAATTTTAATAAGATATCAGTTTAATTGTTTTGACAATTGACCACATTCGCATATAAGCTAATATATAATAAACTAATATATATTAGTGAACTTCTTCCCTCGTCATTAATCAATTTTAAAACGAAATATTTTACATATATTAAAGTGAATTCACTTACATTAACTTGCGACGTACTTTTAAATTTAAAATAAGTCACAAATAAGGAAAAAAAAAGTGAAAGGTCTAATTTTAAAATATAATCTATACTTTAATTATATATCATGAATCTTTCTATTCAATATTAATTAATTTTGAAATAAAATATTTTACTACAAATGAAAGGTAAGTTTTCACTTCTCTTAAAAAATAATTGAAGTAAAAATTTTAAAATTTATGCAAAATAAAAAAATATCATCACTAAGATGGATGGTATCCTGATTTTAAGACCTTTTTAAAAAACTTCAAATTTTCAAATTTAAATATTTATTAAAAAATATTATTAAAACTTCTTGTAAATTCATAACTATATCTATTTAATCTTAACACATTCGTCAATTATTGATGTTAACAACTCGTTAAATTTTTGTCTTAATCAGATCCAATGAATTACGTCAAACTAAGTTTAAGACGTGTTGGACGTGAAAAAGGACCGAAGAATTAGAATATTCCGAACAATTAATTTAAAATGATCAACTTTACAGGCACGTCGATGATCGACGGACCCACACATAAATAAATAAATATATATATATATATATACAGGCGATGGTGCTCGATTTATTTGTGTACTGAAAAAAAATTTTGCTTATGCGGAAAGAAAGCGTGTATTGTACGAAAAGGTTAAAAATGCATCATGCTTTTTGGCAAAGAGACAAAAACTCAGTTGATTTTTAAAATTATTTTTAATAATAATATTATTATATAAATTTTAATATATAATTTTTTATTAACTTAATTATTATAGAATTTTAAGATAGATACATTTTGTACCTACTACGTAACTTTTTTTTAGTTTCGAAAGTGAGGGAAGATTTATGACTTTTTGAAAATAATGAAAAGGATTTTTTTTAAAAAAAATTATTAT
Source organism: Amphibolis antarctica (assembly GCA_024699675.1). Taxonomy (NCBI): domain Eukaryota; kingdom Viridiplantae; phylum Streptophyta; class Magnoliopsida; order Alismatales; family Cymodoceaceae; genus Amphibolis; species Amphibolis antarctica. The sequence continues at coordinate 24,541 of JAMKPZ010015515.1, read as the reverse complement.
TAAAATATTAAAAATCTAGAAATAAAAAATTTTATGTGACTATTTATGTATTTTATGAAAATTTAGGATTATATTTAATTTAAAAAAAATTAAAAATATTCTAAATTTTTAATATTTTAACAATGAAAAGATTTCTAGATTTTACTTTTTATTAATTTTCAGATGGTACAAATGCCCCATTAAAGTTCAAGTTGAAGTTAGTTTCGTAAATGAAGTTAAAATTATATAGTAATTTAAATGAAAAAAAAAATTATTTAATAATAATAACGTTAAAAGTTAAAAGAAGTTAAAATTAAATGAAACTTTTACAAAAATAGTTAAACTTTAATTTTACCTAACTTTAAAAATTGACTATAACTTTTTTTCAAATGTACATTAAATCTTCGTAATTTTAAACATTCATCTCATTTGTTTTAATTTCAAGAGTTTCAATTTTAACTTTACGTAAATTTTCACGTATCATTATTATCACATAAAATCTTATACATAAATTTTTATCACTTCAATCTCATTTATTTTACTCTTATAGTCTACGTTTTTTAAATTAGATATGATTAAAAAAGAGTTTTAAAGAAGAAACCACCAAACACGCTTTTGAAAATATCGAAATAATTTTCGAAAAGTCGTTAAAAGATATGTTTACTTATAACTTATTTGTATACGTACAAATGTCTATGAATAGATATAAATAAATTAACTTTATTATCGTATTGGAATTTTATATCAAAATTAATTAACAATGAATAAAACGATTTTTTTATAACCGATATAAGATTATTACACCACAGTCGCGACTATTATTTCTCGAAATTTTAAATATAACTGTCTGAATTGATGATATAGTTTTGAACGATGAAATTTAACTTAAATGTTCCGTTTCATAAAAAGGTTTTTTACCTTTTTATATATCATTATTATTATATAAATTTTTATCTTATAATTTACCGTATACCTCATAATTGATTAATTCACTATGTACTATTATAGTATATAGTAAATATAACTAAAAAACTTCACAACTAAAAATTCTAACACATATTTGTATTTTAAAAAAATATAAAAAATAATAAATTAAATTTATCATTATTTCTTGTACTTTTAAAAATACTTCCTTTAGTTATTCTCCAAACCTTTATATTTCTGATCCAGCAAAGGCATTGTCATCAACCTGAAAAAAGGAGACGAAATAATCAAATGATCTTTGTGAATAAAAAGCGAGACGCGCGTGTAAAGGTACTTCTGCGAGCGTGATAAGATAACATTAATTAATTATAAAATCTTTGTTGCAGAATTGCGCGGCGAAGAGATCAAATTAACCTCGTGCGCGATAATGTCCAGATTCGTTCCCCAAAGTACCATTGTGACCCTACAATGTTAATTTAACTTTAATAATAATGACACTTATCAGTTGAAGTGTATTTGATAACAATATAATTTAACTTTAATAATTGACCGTGCAAAGTTAAAGTTCGAAAATAATTTTTTAAGTAGAATATGTTAAAATTACGTAATAAATTATGATATTGATCGTTAATAGTCGTCACTTTACTTTTAACATCTTGTGTTTGTATATGAATAGGGTGTTCTACATCAATTTAGTAACAATTTTTTTCAATGAGAATTAAATACAATTAAAATTGAAATTATTTTTATGAAAAAAGTTAAAATTGTATAATAATTTAAGTAATAAAAATTTATATGTTAAAATCTGTATAATAATAATGATATTAAAAGTAATTTTACGAGTTAAAAGAAGATAGAACAAACGAAACCTTTGATACCACTAATAATAAATCTAAAAATATTTAACAAGTGGGAGAACTTTAGTGTAAAATTATCAATCTTATATCTAATAATTTACAACAAACACGAAATCGTATATTTGATAATGAAAAAAATCTTCCACCATTCCTTTAATTACGAATTTAAATCTCGTGAAAATCAAAAATTTGAAATATACAAAAACTATTTTGATTTTGCAAAAAAAAACAAAAACACGCGCGCCAAAGGGTAACACAGGAGAAGACAAGGAAGTGACGATGATGAAACGCAGATCGCACAGACGCGTGACGTAAATGGGAAGTTTTGATCGGCGTCGTTATTGGGCATTTGGACGATGAATGAAAAAGCGAAAAAGAGGGAACGAGAAAGGTTGATCGGATCGGACAACATACTCTTTGAATTTTCTGATAATAATCTGATATATATATTGTAAGCATGCGCGTAATAATTACTTAAGGGTTTGGTCAATAAGCTTGGCAAAGTTGCAGGAACCGACTTGTTTGATCAATAAGAAACTCTGGTCTTCGTTTCTTTCTTTTTTACCTTCTTTGATCTATTTGGACTTCGTTTGAAAAAGGTATCCTTTTAGAAAAATATAAATTTTAAATTCACTTGACTTATAAGTTCTATCAAATAAAGTTTCGAAAGATGAGAAATCGTCTTGTTTTTTTCTAAGTAGTTTGAGATTATCGTTTTGATTTTCTCTAATGTGTTCCACCTTATTCATTCTTAATTTCTGGTTTTTTCCAGGTAACAATCTAGATTTACTTGAAGAAGTTCAATCTAAATAAGATTCTTAGATTCTCAATTCTAAATTGATGTGATCAAAGAGAAAAATTGACCTTGTATGCCCTCCTTGTCGAATATTGACTATTTGAATTTCTTACGAGTTCTTTTTACTTCTTGTCACGAGTGTTTCTTTCTTAACTTGTTTTTGGAGCCTTTTGTTTTGTTAATTTTTTTTAGTTTTTGTTTGTTTAATCAACTACAATTTTAATTTTAATTTTATACAAATTTTTCATATATTATTATTATCGTATAAATTTTTATTTCATAATTTACTATGTAATTCTAATATTACTTACGAAATTACCATTAATTTTAACTTTTCACAATTAATAGAACTAAAATTATAATTAAAATTTTATTAACGAATGAAACATTAACATTATCTTACCTTGAACTAAACTGACTCTTTTTTAAGCCATTCTTATCTAATTTGTTTTCCCAAAAAAAACTGCACGTTGCAGGAACGCATGCGAAAGCGTTCGTGTTTTTTATTTACGGGGAGGTGTGTCCTGTTTTTAACGTATGCCGTTATGCACGAAATGTGGGCAGATCAATACGAGCTGCTTTCTTAGAGGAGAGTCCGGAGTGGACCAGGCGGAGACAGGAGGTACGGTGTACAACACGGCGGAAATCTGGCGGGGATCACCTTTTCCTCTACCCGACGCACGGCGGCGCGTCGGTGGTACATTTCCGTGGGTACTGTTCCTTGCGAACGGCGATGCCGTGCATCGTTGCAGTGCTCGTGGTGAAGTCCCATGTGCTGGAATGGACCCAACCTTGGTCCGTGTCGATGGTGGAGAGAGTGGTCCCCCCAAGTACAGACCAACTGGCCGCAATTTTTGAATTCTGAGCATGATCGGAAAACCATTTTCCATGCATCGAGTCCCAAGCGCCGACGTACGTTTCGAGGGAGAACCGAAAGGTTTAATTTTTTTTGTAAATTTTTATATATCATTATTAACTATTATTATTTAAGACTTGATTTGATATAATTTTTATTTAAACTAAAAATTACTTATAATAATGATAACATGAAAGATTCTGTAAAACAACTTTTTCAAAAAAGGTTTGAAAAAAGTTTAAAAAAATGTTTGATATCAAAAACGGAAAAAGTTACTTTTTCTTACTCTTAAAATTAAAAAAACTCTTATTACACAAAGTTTAAATTTTTATGTATAAATTCTTATTTTACAGTAACGATGGTTAACTTTGAAATTAAAAATAAATAAAACCGTAATTCGTTTCTGATTGATTGATTCTTGTTTGCATTTACAGAGAAAATCGTTTTCTTTCTGGGTTGATTTAAGAGCAATAACTTAAAAGTAGACGTGAATGTTATTGATTTAAGGGCAATAACCCAATAACGTTCAAATGCCATTTACAAGTTCCGACATCGTTTTCTTACGGTGTTTTGATGCTCCCGTCCTGTAAACGGTAAACTACACAGGCCCTGAAACATGGAGAAGAAATAAGAGACGAATCGGATAACATCTATTGCAAAAAAAATATATATACTAATCTAAGTTTAACAAATAATTATTCTGAGTTTGAATTCTCGATTACTTAATTATTTAGTACGGGCTTTATGTTAACCGCAATAAAAAAGGTTAGGCATTCAACTTTGGACGATATATAGTCCTACCCCAGAGTATCACAAAATGCCCATCTAAGTCTGAATCGATGGTTGACCATGAAAACAGAATTCACGACGTAATTGGCCATTATTTTACTTACAGAACAGCTTGCAAATGGAGCACCTCCATTTTTCTCAATCTACTACCTAATAATATAAAATGCCTCTTACACTAAAATTTGCACATGCTTTTACATAGTGATAATTAAGGAAAGTAGTCAACCAACACGTATAGGAGAAAATAATTTTCTCTAGCAGAAAAACTAAAATGGCTGACGTTTATAATATAGCAAAAAAGGCACAAAGTAATTACAACATAAATACAATAACTTGCGCAACTAGAAAAAATGTGGCATTCATCTTTAGTTCATTGCATGTTTGACATCTACAAGATATCTAATAATGATCAATACCCATTGAAGACTTAGAATAGTAAATGTTAAATCTTGGAAGAAAAACTGTAAATCTGTTATTTAACGATTCGAACCAAACAGGCTTATCATTTGTATTACTGCAGCGACTATTTTTATATAAAATCTGGAACAATAAGAACTTCCGTTTGTATGCATACATGCTATAAGAAGCCTCTCATTTTTTTACAGAAGCATTGAAAGAATGGTGACGTAAGAAAGGTTTGTGAAGTCGAATCACCTACGTTGTCTCTTCCTATCAGGAGTCCCATGCACTTGTGCTTTTGCGCCATACATTTTTAACTGCAGGTTCTCAAATGCCGCAGATACTGCATCAACCTGTACTTAAAAGATTATAAGAAAATTTTATCATGGAAGCGCTAGGAAATCAAAATGGAATTTATGCTCTACCAACCAACTCAGGCTCTTTTGCGTACACTCTGACTATTCTGTCCTCATTATATGCCGGCAACAAGTGGCTGATACGATCATCTGTGATTGTAAATTTCTCCTCGCTCTCATAGTCCTATAAAAATAATGACGTATCACAAAAATCATCAACCATTTCCCACAGTTATCACTATGATTGTTCTCCAAACATTGCCCTATATCAGATCAAGTCATCAGATTGTGCTAGAGTCAAGTTGATCTGGTTAGGAATAAGGTCAACCGAGTCAGGCCAGTGGTCTAAGTCAACTCGAGTTAGGTTAGGTCAAATCATGCAAAGTCATGCTATGCAAAGTCGAGTTGAGTTAGGTAAGGTTAACCATCTGATATGTCAGGTCACACTAGGTTGAGACAAGCTCAATCATATCAGGGTTTGAATCGTTTGATTGGATTATTTGTTTTAAGACTAATATGATACTACGTTTAAACATATTCCTTAATCACCTAACATCTAACACTCACCACCAAACTCAATTCCATTCTGGCTGACTTTAATTGAAACGTACCAAATGCAACATTAGATTAATACCTCTCTTCCTAAATTTGCATGCTATGATGCCTAGATTTTATTTGGAAACGTATAATTAAAGAGGCTCCAAATCATTTCAAATCAATTATGTTGTGCACAAGTGTAACATATTCTGCTAGATAAGCAGGAGAAAGGAGATTTTTACCTTGAAGAAATGGATGCTGAATGTACATAGGAGATAACAAAGAAAAAATGCATTAGTTAGCGTTCAGTAAAAGGCACACCAAAATAAATAATTTACAGATTCCAATGATCCTTGTTAAGTACCTTTCAAGGGGATTTTTCTTCCCACGTGTCAAATCAATTTTAACGTTACTAACAATGACGTCTTCCTCCTTGAGTGTAACCCCCGTAGATTTCTACAGAAAAATTACGGTTTTATCATATGATAAAATAATTACCCTTCTTCACACAGAATAATAAGCCGAGATAATGTAAACAGTAAAGCAACCTGCGAGCAGACAATATCCTTTGCAGTTATTTCCTTGAAATGCTCCAGCTTATCCCTTGGGACAGCATATTGATTACAGAACTGCCACAAATCGCACACATGAATTTACATAGAAAGGAAAGTATAATTCAGGTGTGCATAAAAAAGTAGCAACAACATTAGTTGAAAGTGCAGCCTATAAAACATTTTTAAATGACTGATGCATATGACTATATACATAAAACAAAACCCAGACGCATTTGCACTAGGTGAAGCATATTTCTTGTAAATGAATATTGCCACAAGAGAGCTAACAAAAGTCTTGTTCCAAAAAATGGCTGATTGCAAGCTTCTTTTACACCTTTTTGTGAGGTGACCTTGGAGCTTATATTTCCTATAAATTTACTATATAAGACCATTTTCAATCTCTGCCTGCTAATCCTGAATCCCAATTCCCTCATCCCCCCTTGAACTTCCATTTTGCCACATAAGGCTCAGATAAGGAGCACACAAATAGCATTGTATCAATCACTTTTTTTTTAATGTAATGTCTCAAGCACTTGTTCACAAATTTTCCAGTAGTATGTCGTAGTGTAAGAAACATAGACAGAGGCATTTTGCTATTAGAAACTTTTCAAGCTTTAACTTCCACTCTGTAACCTTCTCTCCTTAACACCTTCCTTAGATGTAACCAAAAATAGAAGTACCCGTTTAACCGCACATATACCTTTCTCCCAGTAAAACTCCTGGAAATCTAGGATAACCATAAACAATGCATTTTTGGTACTTGAAATTGTAATGACCAGAATTTTCCTTGGAACTTAAAGGAACTGAATGTTTGACAAAGAAACCTACTTATTGAAAGAAGCATAAACTAGCATGTTGAATAGATATAATTTTCAAAACATTCTTCCAACTTCCAAGATTAGGGAGAAGGTGAATCATTGAAAAAATAGAAATTCTGTTCCATTGAGACTTGAATGTTTCGGAGATTTGAATCAAAGATTCGTTTATGGAGATAACACCATGCACTTAGAGCCTCTTCAAGTACTACACTAGTGGGAACCTCATGCATGGTTTTCCCTTTATAGCCTTGCATACCTAGTAAATAATATATTTTAATCAAGTCTATCATATCAGTCACATGTCATGCCACACATGTTGAAGCCAATGTAAAGGGGAAAATCAAGTTCCCCAGAAGCATTTAACAAAGAAGTTGCAAGCAAAGATCCTTAACAATATAGGAATACCTGATACAATTTCCTCCGGTGAATGCGAAGGATTAAATCACGAGACTCTTTTAACTCAGGTTCAGTAGATGTTTCAATAGTTTTCATTATCGTATCATCCATCTACAACCAGAAAAAAGCAGTCAGAAAAGTTTCATCAACAAGAAAATCAAATTCAACTAAAACTATTTAGAACAAAGCAAATTTGGGAAGACCTTCCAGTATTCAGCAGGATCCATGATAGAGTTCAAGATAGGAAGATACTCATTTGCTTTTACGAGTGCATCAACAAGCATAAGCTCCATGGCCTAAATAAGGATTTTTTAGAAAGTTATCTCCTGATTTTTATAAATAAAGAAATTGATGCAATAGTAAAAATGAAAAACAAACTGCAAAAATAAATACTTCAGTAACAACTGGACCTTGACTTTTGCATGGGTGTAGACAGTTCTATGAAGGTCAGCACGAGTGGTGAATAATTTGTGAATTGTCAGATCTGTTAAACGGATTCCAACAAAGTCAAACAATCATCAATATCAAAATAAATGCATGACCTTGTTTATAATTTTATAAGGAAAAATATGAGCTATTGTATCAAGTACTGACATTCTTTTGCAGGATAACAAATCTCATTGTCCATTACCCTCATACTTTGCATTAACCTGTTAAAAGAAGAGTTGGGAGAAACTGATAGATGATTAATAGCTGAACTCAAGTTGCATTTTGTATGAATTCAAGAACACTAAGTAATTGGCTCGAGTGAACTTTAAACATGCATCTATTCCCTTTGTGTTTCTCTGGAAACCTATGGTGCATCCATAGACAACGGTTATGACATCATCTCAAGAAGAATCACTAATGGTACACAAGAAAAAGGCATGAACATAACAATGAGATAATGAAGAAATAAAACGATAAAAGTGTCGTAGCTGGGAAAATTCTACAACAGAAAATAATAATACCTTTTAAGTTGGGAGCCTTAAAAATGAAAGGAAAAAAGGAATACATGGAAGCCAGAGTACAACTGTTCTCCAAATTGCCAAATCCTAAGTAGATATTTCGTAGTATACCCATTTCATACAAAAGTTAAAGGATCATTAAGGCTCCGTGTATTGATTTAACTGAGTCATTGGATAACTAGAATAGATTCACGTAACCAAATTTCTACTCCTACTAGATAATTTAAGGTTTCTCGAGTACATTTTCTGTACTAACCAGAATGCATAATAAAATGAAACTAAATGCATAAGAATGTCAGCGAAAATGGGAAGTAATAAAATTTGACTACTTCCATGGAAAGTTGAGTCATGGTATGGGCACAATGTGCACACAATTATGTGCCAAAAAAATAGACTTTCTTCCTGGAGACAAAACAAATTACACATCTTTTCCAGAGAATCTTCTAAGTTCACCACAATTTCTTTCCGAAAATAAAACAAAATAAAATCAGACTATAAAGATATACCTCTGATATTGAAAATTACATCCTATGGCACAAGCTCGGCAATCACGAGCAATATAATCAAACCTGTAACGTACGTTATGAAGCAAGATAGCATAAGTCAGCAGAAAATGGCTCTATTAACATGAATATGTATGACTCTCAGAATTATGCATACTTATCCACGTCAATGCCATTGCGACCATTAGCAACAATATCATACAAGAAACGCTTCTCAGTTGTGCTCTGTCAAGCAATATGCCTTCTCATATGAAGATAAAAACAATTAACAAAAAAGACATAACAAACAACTAACAAAATGGTATCACTTACATTTGTTGCTGCAATATCTGAACTAGCAATTATCATTTCCTATGGAAAAAAGGTCATTCATCATATTCCATCAACACTTAGGAAACATCCAAGAGCATATAATGTGTGGAGCATGTTTCCACGTCAGTTATTTCACGAGGTCCTCTCACCAATAAACAGCAATGTAAGTATCAAGTTAGCATTTGTCTGTTTCTTTTAATTTTAATACATAATAGGAGATGCAAAAACATTACATTTATCATATTTTCAAATCATACAAGAAATGTAATCATATTCACAAATTAGATTTCTTTGAAGGACAAGGGAGAACCTTATTAAACAAGATCAACCGCAGGTACAAGTATAATAAGAATACAATATTTGATCATCCAGGTGAAAAAAATGATTCATGAATTAGATTACAATATTTGATTTCTTGTAACTAAATTCTTTGGCATTTAGTGTTCCTTGAAATATGATTCAACCAACCAAATAAAGACACTGATGAAATTAGTCACTTGTGTAATCTAACCATGCCTTTTACTGATGATGAAACGTTGTAATCAAAGAAGGAATATAATTTGAATGCATTTCATAAAATATTAAAAACTAAAAGCTTCAGTTGTATTTTCTTTTTTACAGATCAGCACCATTTGTAACTTGTAGTTGTGTATTTCTAGAACATAAAAAGCTAATGGAAAGAACACAAGCCACCAAAGAAAGTTATGAGAACAAATAGATCATACATCGTGTAGAGATTGTCATGATCTATGAAGAGTTGACCAGTCTTCTGCCTAAAAACTTTGGCATTGGATAAAAGGAATGGTTCTTACTTTTATTTTCCTGAGGGTGTCGTGATCAATGTCTATATGGTGTTCATCAACAATATAATCCACCATGTCCAGTGACATTTTTTCATGAGACCTGAGCAAATATCAACTATGAATTAAACAATGACAAAATGCTTGTGTCCAATTTATAAGATGTGATGATCCTCGAAAGCAACCTGATCTGTTTCTTATTGTCGGGAATGTTTTTGCCTGGATGTAAATGGAAGACTTTTCTTTCATATGTCATATAAATTGAGGAAATAACAACTATACCATCTATTAGTGGTTAAAACAACCTAATCTGTCAACGAGGGGAAATTAGGATGAAAGTTGTATGCTGCAACTTATCTATTTATATTGAAATAAATGTTATATATGCCTACTAGTATCAGTCCATTAACAAACGAACCTAGTTGCACTGGACCACGCAACCAACACCTTGATCCCACTCTATGGTTTCTGTGACATAATCATTTTTCTTTCCATGTATTCCAAATTTCCTATTCACCACTATACTATCAATTAGATTATGCAACTTAAAAATTTTTCGCTACCTCAAATCATGAATGTATGGTCTTCTAATATTTGTTAGTGTTACCCAAATTTATCAATGATCCAGTCCTTACTGATGCACAAATAGTTCTACTTCAAACATTAGCAAACAATCAAATATGATCTTTCATTATATTTCCAAATGACACAACTGTTATTTTTTTAATTAATCCCTTCGGGCCCGTTTGTTGCAAAAAGAAATAGAGTAGTACTATTCAATCATCTTAACATTTGCATTTCAGCTATAATTCTTGCATGTTCTTATTTAACCACTCAATACTTTTGGTAAAGCATGAATAATATGTCTTATAAGACTTCTTTTATTTTAATATTCTTTTATTACATAAAACCATATATGCATTTCTCCGTTATAACAAACCTATTTAAATTTTACAAATGCCACCAATTGTTTCTCACTGAAATGCAATGCATTGTAATACTCAGAAACACCCTTTTAACCAAAACACATGAATTGGTTCTGATTATCCACACAGCAATGCTGCATTGATATAGCTCCTAAAAAAGGAATTATATGGATAGATATTACAGCACAGGTCAATAGCACTTAAAAGAAATTATAATTTTTATAATTATATGTTTATTAATTTCCCAGTTGACAAGAGCAGATGACATATTGCCTGCTCACTTTTGTGCATGCAAAAACTTTTTAATACAAAGGAAGAATTATCTATTGACAGAATCAGGATGGGTACCAACAGAGAAGCTTTTGATGGAAAAACTTTTTTAAAAGAGAATGAATGGATAACAAAGGAAATGTGCAAAAATTACAGTATATATATTGCTTAATTTTGTTAGTGTGATAAATAGTTTACAATTTAGTTAGAGACATTAAATTTATATGCTCATTTCAGCTTATATTTACTGGACATGATTATACGGATTGATAGGAGATGCCAAAATTACAAGTTGTTTAGGTTATAATCTTCTTTTGAAACTCTTTTCAGTAAGCCTCTTACCAACTACAATGACATCAGAAATTCAGTTTCACATTATCAAAAAACTTCAAAATTTTAGTAGTAAAATCATCATCAGATTGTCTGGGTTCTTGTAATATAGACATACAAAAATGAGTGACGAATGAATTACATCCTTTGTTATAAAGAAATCAAAAAAATTATCATCATTCTAGGGGCATAAAAGAATTTGAGATTACCATTTGCATCCCCTAATTACTTGAGGAAGAAAAGAGTGCTCAAACATATGACTGAATGGTCCATGCCCAATATCATGGAGTAGACCTGAGATTAAGCAAAAGATTAGAGTACAACATTTAAGATTTCCCAAAATAGAGGCCATGAAGGAATAAAGGCCAAGAAAAAGTAATCACCTGCAAGTTTTACTGTCTGCATATCAAACTGATCGATATCCAACTCTTCACCCTGAAAATTATGGAATGATAAACATACTACTTGGTAGGTTTTAGCTCATAATAAATAAGCCAAGAAATTCAGACTTGGTAGGTTTTAAGATGTTGAATAGCCTCTCCAGCCAACCAGTACGCTCCTAGAGAATGTTCAAAACGAGTATGAACAGCTCCAGGATAAACCATGTATGTAAGACCTGAAATGAAGAATACAAATCTTAGGCAATTCATATGATATGGAATTTTTTGAGCAGCTATGATATGGGAATAATTTGACCACTAACAGAATGAAAAGGGAATTTTCTTGCAACATGACAAGTCTTTTCTTTTAAGCCTATTCAACTTCAAGGTTGAAATGGACCACTTTCTTGAAAGCACTTTCTTTCTTCCCAAAGTGGCGTGTACCGTTAATAGATGCTATGAGTATAGAATATTAAGAAAAGAAAACTACAGAAAGAGATATGAAGCAATGTTCTCAAATTTTGAAAAAAAAAGAGATATCTCAAATAAAAATGAAAAAGGTCAAAAATTAGCATAAAAACTATGTAGTGCCAAAGCAAGTCAATCGAGCAGATGTAACCATGGAGGAGAGTTGAGACTTATGATTTAACACTAGCTTAAGAAATCAACATCAGCTGGAATGTAAAGAATCAATCAGCAATCATGGTAGTTGACAACACACCTTACGAAATGCACCAAAATAACCAAAAATAAATAAAACCAAGTTGTGAAGGTTTACACGTAACATGTCATCCATGCTACAAAGATTTCCCTCTTAGAAAGCTTAGAGTAATGGATTTCTGCTTTGTTATCGATTGTCATCAATGAAAAAATTATAATAACAGATCTGTCGAGATTCAAACACTGTTTTGAAATACCATGCAATTAAGTAGTAAAATTTCAAACCAAAGTGTATTATAATCAAATCAAATAAAATATTATCTGAGTTCGACCACTGCTTTTCTAAATGATATCTAATAAAGTAATAAAAATTTGATAATTAGCAAGTATCAAAACTATTAGAAGCATGTCGCACAAAACATTCCTTAAATAACTAATATAACAAAACTCACCCAATTGCTTCAGATCGCGTAACCTGTGATATGATAAAGTCCATAAGAAAGAATCAGAAAAAATAAATTGAAAAAAATAATAATAATAACAAAGGGGATTTCTTCAGTGAGAATAATAATAATAAAAAATTGAAAAGACCAACGTTGCTGACCTTTGAAACTGCTCAGTGTCAATAAACTTCAGAGAAAGCTGCAACCAAAAAGGCAGAAAAAATATCAGGCTAAGTTGTGGACAACAGAATAACTATACCGTACTCATATAGCAGATAAAAACAGAACAAGTGGCATCTGACAAGTTAGAGGAAACCATGAATCACTGTACTGAAGCTATGAGATGGGGTAATCAGCAACACAAAGGGGATTTCTAAAAAACCGCCAACAGAAGAATGAATATGGATCATGGTACAATTACTTCACTAGAAGAGTAAATTATTTGACGAATAGTTCCTTTTCCAAAGAGCCTATAGTTTATGGTGTGAGAACTACGGTGGATATCAATAGACAAAATATGTGATAAGATGAAAAATGAAAGGGTATGTCTGGAAGAAAACATGCAGCACCTTAGCGCCTAGGTGGAATTGGTGAAATGCATATTGCTTCTCCAAAACTGATAATCTACTAGGTGGTTTTCCATGTAGAAGCTAGGTACTTCCACCGGAATCTATTGGATATTGTTAGGAATAGTGGTTAGTTATGTTTTTGAGCCGTAAGCTTTGGATGGTTGCTTGGAATATGAAATGTACGAATCTTAGAAACAATTCTATAGATAATGTTGTGTCATCTCTCGGTAACAAGTTGAGAGGGTTGGACATTTCATATTCTGCATGCTGTTTGCGTTTTTATCCTTACAGATATAGGGCTGTTTAGAAGCATTCCTGGTGTTTTCGGCTTTCTCTGAAATGTAGCCCATAGGATCTACGGAAGAGGCAAACCCAACGGATCCCAAGAAGAATATTCTCATTTGAGGAACAGAATCCAGAATTTAGGAAGGCAATGCGAAATTTGCGTCTCCAGGCATACGAATATTATTGCAAAATTTAAAACGCCAAAAGTTAATCAAAAAACAAAAGAAACTTTCAAAATACGTAAGAATTTTCTAATTATATAATATACATACATATATATATATATATAGATATAATGTATATGCGAAAAAATGAAACGACAAGAGACTCCAGCTGCAGGGATACAAGCAAGCATAAGCCATTCATCTCAACAAGGCAGACAGAAGAATTTCAAACGTGAAGCATCCAAATCCGTCACAAAAGGCAATAGAGCAAGCCCCGAGAAAAGAAAAACGTCAAACACGATTATTTCCGAAATATATGCATTTCCAGGTTCCAACAACCTTCGAAACGGTAACAGGTCTCATTCCATACCTGAAAACAACTCTGAGGACCTGAGTTCGAAAACCTAAGCATTCAAAACGTACATAAGAGGCACTCCTTAAGCAAATAGTGAGAAAAAACAAAGAACTCCAGCATTTTATGCCGAATATAACTACAAATACTATTCTACCTCCGAAAGTCAAGAAAGCACTGGAACACGAAACGGACGACAGAGTTCCAGAACCTACGCATAAAAATCTAACACAACAGGCAATAGACAAACGATCCTCGAAGAAAACACCGAGCACGACCGTTGCACGGATAAACACGACCTATGAAGCCGCGACAAATTCTATTTCACTGCCGGATACACCAAAACGCCTGCAAACTGTAACCGGAATTAGGAATTCCAAAAGCTGTTCATCCAAATGGAAAAAAAAAAGGAAGAAAAGAAAAGCCGCAGGAACGAGAGGGAACACTGAGAATGCAACAGTACCTGGTCGAGATATATGTTCCCGTGGACATTGTCGTACACGTGCTTCATGTACCGCCTATCGTAAAAATTGCCGGACAGGAACATCCCTCGCTGGAACAGTGTCCCCCCGCCACCATCGCAGCCTCCGAATCCGTTGCAGCACTCCTCCATATCCCTGAACGACGGGACCGGAAGAACGGAGGAGACGAGGAAGATGTCAACAACAGTGTGGAGAAGAGAGGAGGCTAAGGGTGCGACGGAGGAAAACGGTAACAGGGCACCAGTTCGACCATATTTATAGGCGGTGAGTGAGAGGGGTGAAGAGTGGTGGGGTGGGGGTGGAGGTGGGGTTGCTGACGTGGAGGGCGGGAAGGTTTTGGAGTGGGGAAATGTATAGTCTGAGATGGAATTTGTTGAGGTCCGAAGGCTTATTTATTTTTTATAAAATTAAATTATTATTATTATTAAAAAATTATATATTTTATTGTAAATTGTACTTTAAAAAACACTCAGATAAACTAAACCGTACAAAACCAGGCGTTTCGAATGATTCTCACGATGAGTTACGAGATTATAAATGTATTTACTAAGGTCATCAAGCAAATTTTAATTTGGTAAGTAACTGTTTGCTCCAGCGATGTTTTTTCTGGTGTGGCTTAGTTATTAGATATTTACATGCATATTTAATACTGTATTAAAATGAAGTAGGAGACAAAAGAGACGGCGTGCTAATATTTGATATCATAATATCTCCGGTTGCCTTCTTGCTTGTATTCATCTCCTTTCTCTTCGTCGGCGTCTCCTTGCTTTCCGTTTGCGTTCTCTTCGGTGAGTGAAATGGTTTGATTTTATTAATAGCATTTCTATTGTGCACTACCTTTACATTTGAGATCTGGTGTATCAGAAATTTTAAAAAAAAAAAATCTTAAAAATAGGGGAAAAAAGAAAATCAGGAAATCAAACAATTTTTAAAGTTGTTCATGGAAATTTCAAAATATTTATAAATATTATTTAATATTTAATTCCTATTAACTCTTTCTTCTTTTACAACATTCTTTTCTAATGTAAGTTGTTAACATAAAAAAGAGATGGAAAGAAAAGAAAAATGCACACAAAAAAATGAAGCAACGTCAAGAGAAGAAGAGTAACGATGTTAGAGATGTTTTGAATAGTATTATGATAAAAGAAGACAGCTACAACAATGTTTTGTTACATTTGTAGAAAATCTAACAAAAACTTTGAAAAAAATTTAAAATTTTCATCAAACAAAAATATTCAAAAATTCTAAAGAAATTTTAACATTTCATTTTTTCAGTAACACAAAGCCTCCATAATATATTCTTCCGTCTCTCCCTGGTGTCTTTTATCCTGCTTGTGCTTTCCAATATCAAATGATTACCTTCAACATGTACACCTTCTTACTCTCCTCTGGTGTTCTTCGACTACACTTCCGCTTACCTTTTACATGTAGTACTACTCTCTTCGATAAATTCAATTTATTTTCCAACATTTTATTTCTCCGCAGAAGTTATGTTAATCTTCTTTGAGGATATTTGTATATTTGAAAATTATAAACCCCCTTGCCCTTGTGTCGTTTCGATTCTGTCATGTAACTTTCAAGAATTTCATCGTGGTATCTTCTCTTCCACGTCATTTAAGACATTCTATCGTGCAAGAATGTTCAACCTCTTTCAGCGTATTCCAACCTTTCGACGACCTCAACGCATATTGGAGAGAAAATGATTGATGATAGCATCGATGGACAGGATACGAATAGAATATTACGCAGTGCCTTGGTTATGATTCCATGGTGAAAAAAAAAATTGATTTCTAAGAGGAATTTATGATTTTTGGAAATATTGGGAAAAAATATTGTTATTAAAAATTGAACAACTCTCGTTCCCTTGACATCATTCGTTCTTTAAGCACAAAAACATCTTATTTCACGATTTTGATAGATTTGAAAATATTTTTTGAATTTTCCATCTTGTGAGTTGTCGACATTATGTATGTTGTCAATCTATTTGATATTTTGTTAATTGTACCATCGACTTCGACTCTTCTACTGTAATCGACTCATCTAGCATGATCTGCTTTGAGGTTGATATATTTAAGTAAAAATACGATAAACTATTTTATTTTTTATTTGTGTTTATTAACCTTGATCGTTTCATTGGGTTGATCTCTTTTTTTTCGTTTTTAAATTTTTATTTCTCATTTCTGATGTGTACGAATATCTCTGTCGTGAGAATGAAAATCACGGTTTCGGTACATCATCCGACCGCACACTCTCCGGATAACAGAGGCACCGCCGCTCCTCCGCCGGACGAGAAGCGGAACCACCCTTCCAGCCATGGCGAGCACAGCGCTCAAACCCCCGCTCTCTTCCCTCCTCCTCCCGCCCAATCCCATCCGGTTCCACCGTGATCTCGTCTCCCTCGGCGCTAGGGAGAAGGCGCCCGGCCCCTACTCGGTTCCCGGGGTCGTGGCGTACATGGAGAGGAAGCCTAATTCGGTCGGCGACATCGCCGCCAAGCTCGTCGGGTCGCTGCCGGTGGTGGGGCTCGTGGCCAGAATCCTCAGCGACGAGGGAGGGGTCGGAGACGACATCGTCGACTTCGCGGAGTTCCGCAGGAGGGTCGGGAAAAAGTGCGGGATCTCCGACTCCGCTGCGTTATACGAGTTGCGTGATCGCCGTGGAAGGGTGGGTCTCTCGGATAGTCTAGAAGAAAAAACGACCATCTGCTTCTTCCCTTTTTCAGATTTTAGCTTAAAATCCAGAGTTCTAGGTATATTTTTGTGAGCTAATTACGATGAGTAATACAAGCAAAAGGTGAAGCGAAAATTTCTGTACAGATAAAGGCTTTTATTCGATATATAGTTAATGTTTGCCGAATCTTGTGTTTGGACATTGATGTACATTATTAATTGAAGCATTTCATACTGGTTTTGTAATGTTTGTCATTTCCTTTTGGGTTCTTATTAGGCTGGGGATCCGCTTTATGTTCTCTTGTGCTGTTGGTTGGCTGCGGTTGGAGCTGGTCTTTTGAAATCAGAGGAGATACTGGAAGGAGTCGCACGGCTTCGCATTTCCAATGATATCGAATTTGAAGAGCAAAATTTTCTATCAATGATGACTGCTGCAAAAGAGGTTATTACTCTTATCATACTACCTGCAATGTAGAGTAGCTATTCTCTAATGATACTTTGATGTAATTCGTGTATGAGTGATTTCTACTTTAGGGCATGACAACAAAATATTCATTTTCGGATTAATACTAAATAGTCAAAGGTTCTCAATAAGTTTCAAACTAAGGAGGTGGCTACAAAGCCAACTTCAACACTGGGTTTGTTAGATATGAGAGGCAACATCACTATGTGACCAACAAATTGTTCAATAGATAAACAAACATTGACTAGATAATCATTGCAAGTTTCTTTGATCATTCTCATGTTTCTTACTATTTGTCGGATGCAATTTAATTGGAATATGAAAACAAACAATCTTTGCATTAAGGAACTTCTGTTCATAGAGAAGGGTTGTTCTGAATTCTGGCTGCATGAGTAATCTGCTGGTCTTGTTTGTTTTTGAACGCTTGATTTACTTCCATAGTTCCATACTTGATATGGTTGGATCATGAGAAGTGTTGGCACACAAATCTTCTTGCCAACCTTCATACACAACAACTTAGACCATAAGACAGAACTGATGAATTGGCACCAATCTCACAATTTCATGATCATAATAATACTGATTAATTCATGATAGTGGATATTAAAACATAAGATATTAAGATTCAAATCTAGTTGTTTCAAGTAACATTGGGAAAATGATGTTTTAGCAGGAAATAGAATTAAGTAAAATAACCATAATTAATAATACCATGCGTCAAAAAGAAAAATATGAAAGGGGAGGATAAAAGAGCTGAAATCAACTTAGAAGTGGATTTCTGTAATACCAGCTTCAGACTTTGGAACAACTATTAGATGGTTAAAATTATAAATTGCTGCAAAAAGCAACTCCATATATAATTTTGTTGACGAATAATCTTGGTCAACATTTATGCCATGTAGTGTCATTGACTCTGATACTAACATTCTAGACAAAGAGAAATTTCAACTCTTGGTTTACAATCTGTCCTTCACTTCCATGCCAAAATAACTATGTTCATATCCAAATATTTTGTTTTCTATTCTAGTTTTTTCTGTCATCTCCATTTCCTTCCATTGAAAAGGGCATCATAAGAATTGAGCATACCAGTTCTTTTCAGGTCCCCACATTGAAAACCATTTTTTCCTTGTCTTACTTTTCCTGTTTTCTCAGTTGTCCATCAAGTGAAGCATCTTACACGATGAAATACGTTCCCATTGACTTTTATGCTTGCCTTACTTGTATTCTTTGAAATTATTCATATATTTTCCTTTGTAACCTACACTCATTTCATAAGCAAATTTCTTCACGATCTCTTTTTTGTTGAATATAGAGTATTAATGTCTTGTTCCTTGTGAAATGGCTGGTATTTTCTGGAGGCTGCCTAATGTGCTTGTGACAGTCTGCATAAGACATGATTCTGTATATAATGTAATGAATATTAACACATTCTTTGTCACCTTCAGTGAGTTATGTTCCTATTGCTCATCTTAATCCATATGAAGGTGATTTTGTAATGTGAAATTGAGGTTGCTTTATGATCAATGGTTCCTATTTTGGTTACAGAATTTGGTTGCGCTGTCTATAGTTTTCCTTACCATTTTCAGCTCTGTTGTCCAGAGGCGAGCTAAATCAAAGGCTACAAACCCAGACATACCTATGGTAATAAGAGCAGAGAAAGCACTTGAAGCTATTTATGTTTGTTGTTTTGGTAAAGATCCCATGGAAGAAGAAGATGCCAGATTACTCTGCATTATTCTGAATGCAATTTTTCCCTTGGTTGGGCAGAGCGAGATAGACAGAATAGTAAGTGTGAAGGCAAAGCAAGTAGCAGATGGTGGTGGAAATACAAACTATTCCGAGCCCAAACCTCTGTCCAAAGAAGCCATACAACTACAAATGAAGGATCTGCAGTTTCTGAAGCAGAAAAGTGAAAAGTAGGAGCCTAGCTCCTATTGTTTATCCTGCAGCTAACACGATGGTTAAAATTGCATTTCTTTGTTTAATGGACATTGTACCGTAGATATAGAGTGTGAGGCATATGTATAGGACATTACTTTTTCTTGCGGTGAGGCTGAATTCATTTTTCATCATTTAAAATAGTCTTTCCCATGTCAATTTCTCTGCAGGCATATACCATAATGGGCATATTTTTGAATGCCCTTCCGAACCATTATCACGCTGGGCTTGTGGATTCCAGGGCTTTTGCCTGTTTTCTGTCTGGTGGAACGTTTATGAAATTTGCGTAGATGGATGTGGCAGGAAGTCCATATGTTCAAGTTGGGGATGAATACAAACTACACAACGATTCACAGAACTAATTTAAACAAATGAAGAGAGTTGAGGTATTTGATACTGTTGGCAAACGGGTGCCAACAGCTACTTTTGAATGTGGGTTCGGTCAAAAGGATAAGGGTATGTATGGGGTGTACTGCTGTATTTTTAGTGGTTTTGCATGAATTTTAAGATGAATTGTACATTATACTATAGGTTGTTATTTTTTTAGTTTTGAATTTAAATGTTTCGTTTGAGAATAAAGTTTGTATGAATTTTTATTATGTAAAATATATATGTTAATAAATAGTGTAATGAATTGGATGTTTCAACTGTAGGTTTCAGAAAATAAAATAAAAATGATTTTTTACTTTAAAAATTGTGTTGATCAAAAAATGGCGTAAGCTTTAAATTTATCTAATATGTAGATTTTGTCAAATAAAATCTAAAAATAGGTAACACATTGAAGTAAAAACAACTCAATGTAAGCAATCTGTACTAGCAAATATCTTCAATATATTGCACACAAAACAAACTTCTTCCCAAATCCCAAACTAAAAATCACAATCTTCATTTATGGTGGCACAATGAGTCTCTCTTAATCAGGATTTATTAACTAAAAAGATCACCGCTTGTAATTTTTATTGAATTTTAAATTTTCACAAACATCAAAACTATTGTTATAAAAAACAACGCAATTGTTTTCATGTTCAGAAAAGTACAAATGTTAGCATCGACGTAAATTTTTTATTATAGGTATCAACATTTAAACGGTTAAAATTAAATTTCAATTAAAATATTTCTTATATGATATCACACTTTTCGTATTAGATGGATATGTATAGAAATTTATGTTCCAGATGTCAATACAAAATATTCTTTTTAACTAGAAATTAGACCGAAAAGTTTGATGCTCGTATTAATGATTTGTGCACGTGGAATTCTTTCTGTTACCGGGAGAAGACGCAAGGGAAAAAAAATAGCCCCACGGGGGAATGAAGAGTTTTAAAGAGGGTTAAAATTAAGAATAATTTTATAAATAATATTAGAACGTAAATTATGGAATAAGAATTTATATATTAAAGATCTATTTGATGTTGGTTTAGTTGATTATTAAAATTATTTTAATATCATTATTATTGTACAAATTTTAATATATAAATTTCTATTATCTTAATTATCGTATAGTTTCAACTTTGTTAATAAAACTAGTTCTTGCTTTAACTTTATCTAGTACGTTTGGTGATAAATTTTTTTAACTTTAGAAGTTAAGATAAAGTTGAAGTTAAAGTTAGTTTTATAAATGAAGTTGAAATTATATAATAATTGCATAGTAAATTAGGTAATAAAGTTTATATGTTATAATATGTACAGTAATAATAATGTTAATAGTGATTTTAAAAGTTGAAAAAAGTTAGAATCAAACAAAACTTAATTTTCAAAGTTGATTAAAGTCAATTCTAAATAAAACTTAAAATTTGTAATCTATGATAATACATAAAAAATTATAAAAAAATTAAGAATGTATTTGGGAACAATTTTTTTCAACTTCGTAAGTTAGATAAGGTTAAAGTTGTAATTAATTTTGTAAACGAAGTTAAAATTGTATCATAATTTAGAAAATAAAAATTTATAAATTGAAATATATAAAGTAATAATTACATTAAAAGTAATTTTAAAAGTTGAAAAAAGTTCAAATCAAATTAAGTCTTTATTTGTTTATGTGTTAATTATCATGTATCTTCGTTTTTTATTATACACAATAACGTTCTACTATAATATTTATCAAATAATTTTAATATTTTATATTAAAATATTTACATCATAAATCATGTAATTTCTTAAAAATCCGTTCTTTTACCCAAAATCACTTTTATTTTCACGATGACATCCTTAATTTCTAATTCATTTCTTTTATTAGCAAAATTATTTTTCTCTTTTTTTCCTATCTTAAAACATTTTCTTGCATTTCACTCTAAAATTACTTTTTCCTACTTTAGAAATATCAAAAAGTAAGTTAAAAGAACAGAATCCTAAGACTTCATTTGTCTGAACGTTCGTTGAATTTTATGATTTATTATAAAATACTTGATTTACGATAAATCGGTAATAATATTGGTTTAATTTTATAAATAATAAAAAATATAAATATTATTTGATAAATATACTTAAAATATTATAATACATAACAAAAAAAAAGGTGATTATATAATATAAAAATATAAGATAAATATAGCGCGTAATTTCTTAAAACTTTTCTTCCCGTTTTCAAACTAAAAAAATCATTATACAACGACAACGTCAAATCAACAACCAATGAAAACATTACAATAATCGACGTGCCAGCCAAGGTCGATCGACGTTACGAATGATCCCTCATTAATAGACCTGGTCAATCGTCAACTAAACAAGACCTTTGTTGACAAAAAATTTGACCCGATCAATTGAATTTCAGTCACTCCGATTCCCAACGTCTCCCACCCCGCGTCTGCGTCGGCATGGCCCCCCTGGTCTGCGGAGCGAGCGCCATCTGCATAGCTGCATTATTGCACCGGTCCCATCACGTATGCCACCATTACTTCGAACAGGTTTCGGCATTCGAGGGAGGAAATAATCAACTCGGATCTTGCCCGTGGATGACAAGTGGGATCCACGACCCACCAGTCACACCCCAGCTTACTATTATGTTGCTGTCAGATGACATTGAAGCTGCGAGAGCTCCAGCTGCACACGTTATGATGTCACTACTGTTTGCCCTTCCGAATTACGCGCGTGTATTTATTTTAAAAATTAAATTAAATTAAATAAAATTTACGATTTTTCAAAACATTTATATAATTTACGATATAATTATTTTAATATATTTTTAAATATAAAATATTAAAATTATTTAATAAATATTACTGTACCTAACGTACATTCTAAAGTAAAAAATAAGGTATATAGTGAAAGCCATGAAAATAAATAGGATCGTGGTGTTTGTTGAAAAAAAATTATATGATATTTGAGGTAAGTATTTTGATATAATTATTTAGTATAAAATATTAAAATCTTTATTAAATATTAGAAAAAGAAAAGAAAACATATGATAATAATTGCATAAACAAATAAGACCCAAGTGGTAGAATTAACAGAGAAGGAATTTATTTTTTTAAAAAAAAATTATATAATATACGATGTAAATTTTTTTAATGATTTTGCTAATGTAGAATGTTAAGGATGTTTAATAAATATTAATGTAATGTTTGGTAAAAAATTGTGTTAATTTTTAACTATATTTATTTTATATACAATGAATTGATCAAATAATAACAAAGTATATAATAAATTTAAAAATAAAAATTTACACACGTAAAAATTTATATTAAAACAATTCCCTAAATAATCAATTATCTCATTTATTCCCCTGCGCCTGCGGTGTAGGACCGTATGCAAGATGGTGGGGTCGTTCGCTTAAAAATTTAACTATGTATATTTATCAGTATTTAGTAAATTTCATATTTATCGAATAATTTTAATATTTTATAATAAAAAAATTTATTATCATAAATTATATATCAAATTAAGTAAAATAAGATTCACGCTTTTTTAAGAGATATATGATTTACCATGATAATTTTTATTATAAAATATTAATATTATTTAATAAATATATGTACATTACACTGATGAACTTAAGATGTATTTGTTTTTTCTTTAGTATATAATTTATAATTTTTAAAGTAATATTGTAATTATATATTGAAAAAGTAACGTTCCGATAATTTAAGAGTAATGTTTATTTGGAATAGTAAATTGTTTAAAGTTCTTATTTTACCATTAAATAGTTTTTTTTATCAACAATATTTATAATAATATTTGAAGAATTTATTTTATATAAAATATTTTTAAAAATGCATAAAAATATTTACTCACTTTCAATTTTATAATTTTATATTTAAATAAATATTTATTTATTTAAATATTATCTCACATTTTAATATACATTACCATACATGCAATTATAAAATAAATTACATCATTTCAAGCAATACCATAAACCTAAAACATTTTTTAATTAAACACAACATCATCAATCAAACAATATCAAAGTGCAAGTGGTAGTTTATTAATGTGTATCCAAGTTTGAAAAAACAGTCAACTTACAAGCAGTACAGGAACACAAACAGGTGAAAAAATAATAACGCCTAAATGTTTGAAAAAAAAATTGAAATAACTTTTACCTTAAAAAGTTACAGATAAGTTACTCCTCGATGAAAATTATATTAAATTAGAATAGTGTATTTTCTTAAAAGCAGTTAAGAATATAAAAACTAATGTTTGTTTATATTATTTCTAAAATTATTTTAACCCACTTTAAAAGTTAGAAACAGGTCACCTTCAATCCATCCAACGATGATGTTTTGACATTGGATAAAATAAAAAGGTTAGTGCGAGACTAATGATTTAATCTTATATAAATTAGATTAATG
>JAMKPZ010015514.1:0-46507 GCA_024699675.1 Amphibolis antarctica | reverse complement strand
TGAGGAGTTGTTGCCGGTAGGGCTCGGGAACCTCTTTGCTAATTTTCGTTTCTTTTCTGTGTTGTTCATCCCCAAGGTTTACAAGTTCAATTTCATCCGTGGATGCTATGCCTGTAGACTTGGGTGGTTGAACCCACGGGTCTTCTCCTTCGGATTCTTGGCTTTGCAAGTAGGGGCCATCAGCATCTCCAGCGGCTTGTTGACCTTCAAGCTAGAAGGGCGCTGGATTGATGGTTTCGGTGGGAGTGGTGCCCGTGGTTTTTTGGTTGGGTGCCGGTTCGAGGTAGTGACGGACGTACGCGATGCTTCAAAGGGGACGATGATGGACTTGCCGTGCTTGTCCTCCCGAGGTGTTGTGTCGTCGGGCCCCATCAGTTGTTTTGGCCACCAAGCATCCACAGAGAGTGAGGGGCAGAATGCCCCTAGTTTTGCCTTAGTGGGAGGAACCGGTTGCCAGGTAGATGGGAGTCGGAAATCGGGTGGAGTTTCGGAAGAGAATGAAACAGGCTGGTCTTGTTTACTGGTTTGAGGGGAGGGGCAGAATGCCCCTAGTTCTATCCCAGAGTGTTGGCCAGCATTTTGAAAGATGTTGCCCAAACTGAGTAGGCTAGCTGTCCTGTCTTCATGATGTAGGTCCCTTGTTGGTGGTTGACGGTTTTCGGCTGACCTGACTGGTGCCTGAGGGATTGGTGGTTTGCTGTGTCGAGCGAGAGACTTGGTATGATTGCCAAGTCCCGGTTGACTTGATTGGGTTGCCAAGTCAGTGGCTTTTGAGGACGCAGCTGCCGACGCACTTGTGCGTGGGATGCCAAGCCCTTTTGCTGAAGGAGCGGGTTCCGGCGTGAGTCGCGCGGAAGCCATTAGGCTTGCCTTCTAATGTTAATGACCTGCAAGCCTGGAGTGTTCCCACCTAGGTCATCAAGTGGGTGCTGCTGCGCTAGTTTGAAGGAGAGGGGGAAGGAGCGCACCTTGTCGTCTCCTTTCCCTGTACAAACCAGTCGGACGCCACATCCATTTCCGAAGTTCCTCCCTGTAGGATTGGCACTGGCGAGGGAGGTTAGTGAAGAGTTGGGTCCCTGGTGCACATTGGAGATTCTCCGAATAATTGCAGCAGGCCATCTTCTGGCTCTTGATCTGGTTGTGGGTTGTCGTCCCAAGGCTCCATTCGTCTAGACAGAGAGTCATAACCATTTGGGTTCTGGAATTTCGGAGGTGAGGTGGTAGCCGATTCTGGTGTCGGGTGGGGTGTCCCGGAGAGGTTGTGTCGACTGGAGAGGTTGTCGTGGATGTAAAGCCGGCGGTTGAGGCTTTGGGGATCGGAGGTACTGTCGGGATGACTGCCCTGACTGGGGCAGCAAGTGAGTAAAGAATTACCTTGGGCTGAGCCCATGTGGTCGTCCTGGCAGCCGGCTCCCTTGACGCGGCAACCGGTTCTTTTGACGTGGCATCCGTAGGCGCCACTCGAACAAAGAATTTTCCTACGGGTGGGGATGATGCCTGTAGTGGCGTAGGCTTTGAAGACTTCCTCCTTCTTTGGTGGCCGCTGACGGTGAGGATAGAGGTCTGGAATTGTTGATAGTACGACCGGAGCTCCTCCAATGTCAGCGGATGGTTGGCCGGCTGGATGAGGTCAACGGGGTTCAGCCAGGGAGTTCCTGCATCCAGCGGCCGTGCCGAAGGGAGGGATCTTCTTGTCCCTTGTCCGTGCCTGGTTGGATAGGCGAAAACTAGCTGTGCAGGCCGGAACCCTTCGAGCGGGTGCCTCTTTCGAGCACCTAGGAAGATAACACTGACCTGGGAGTTGCCCGCATGATTTGGGAAGGTATGTTGGCCCGGCTCTGGGGATATGGGAGGTTGTTGAAGCTCAATGGTGCCCGAGTTGATAAGCCTCTGAATAACTTGTCTTAATGTCTGGCAATGATTCGTGGCGTGGCCGGCGGACCTATGGTACTCGCAGTACTACTGTGAATTGTACCAGGCAGGAAGAGCAGCTGGAGGTGGCTTGATAGGGGGGAGCGTGAGCAATGCCTGGGCCCAGTGGAATACCTGGCTTAGTGGTTCAGAAAGTGTCGTGTATTCTATAATGCGCGGCTGCTACAGCTGTGGGGACAGCTGGCGTGGCCCACGCTGTTGTTGATCGGGGCGTTGTTGGTTAACGCCTGGACGATCTCCTCCTTGTCCCTGGTTTCTTTGTCTAGAGGTTGTTGGGGACGTTACCTGCCACTGTTGGCGGGCAGGTGGCTCGGATGCGGCTGTCGGATGTGGAGCCTTGGGCCTCCAAGGTTGTTGATTTGGGGCCGCTCGGGTGGTGTAGACCGACTGTTGAACTGGAGTGATTATCAGTGGATGGTATTCTTGGGCTGGGGCGTACACCTGTTGTGGTTGGTATGGTGGTGGTGCTGCTGCCACAACGGTTACGGGAGATGGACGGCCGTTGTCATTTCTTCGGGGGTCGCGGTTGTTCCCCATGTTATCGCCCAAGGCCGGTGGTTGAGGACGTGCATTTCCTCCGAGGCCGGCTCCAAGTGGGAGAGCCGAAAACCTCCCTGACTTCAAGAATCCTTCCAGGCGGCTACCAGCTTTGATTAATTGGGAGAAGGTTGAGTACGACTGAATGCATAAAAGGGCCGCTAGTAATGGTTGAGCACCTTGCACAATTATGTCTAGAGAGTCTTCTTCCGCAGATTTCTCCCAGATTTGGGATGCCAGGGCCCGCCACCTACCGACATAGCTGCTGAATGGCTCATTCTCACGTTGGCGAAGGCAACAGAGATCTTCCAACTTTGGTGCTAGGTCCAAGTTATACGCATACTGTTCCTGGAACATGTACGCTAGCCGTTCCCAGGTGTAGATCTTTGTTAAGTCTAAGGACATGTACCAGGAAAGTGCAGGTCCTTGGAGAGATTTCTGGAATAGCTGAATGAGGAGCTTCTCCTCATGTTGTAGCGCCGCCATGTCTCCATAGAAAGCCCGGAGGTGCGCGCGAGGATCTCCATGCCCGTTGTATTTGACTAGTTCAGGCATTTTGAAATCGAGAGGGAGTGTCACTTCGGGATAGAAACAGAGATTTTGGAAGGTACATGAAGGTCCAGGCGGGCCGGATTTTTTGCTTCGGAAAGATGCTTCCAGTTCAGCTATCCTTTGTAGTAGCTGCCCTTGCAGGTCGGGCGCCGGGATGGCAACCGTGGCGGCTGCCGGTTGGACCAGTGGCGGGCCGAATTGGTCGGCGATGGGAGTAGTGACGACATCGTATTCTTCCGAGTGTGGCCTCTCCGGGACACGGATGGTCGGCCTGGGGGGGATTATGGAACCAATCCCTTGTTGTTGATAGCGCGCCAACTGATGAGCCAGGAGGGTCTGCTCGAAATGTCCCGGTTGAGGTGGCAGGAAGGCATTGGTCGCTCCTATGTCCTCAACGTTCGAGGGTGGTTGGTAGCACGGGCCGGTGCTCCGTGTGGGAGCCGGCCTGTTACCTTCAGCTTCAGTAGCCGAAGCAGCCGGCGGCGCAGGATGCACTGTGGCATTGTCGAATGCTACAGCGGTGGACAGATTTGGCGCCCTTGCTTGGTCTGGGGTTCCAGTAGGAACAATGACGGGCCTGGTGAAGTTCATCCAGGTGACAACAGGCGGTGGTGGGCCGAAGACCACGGACAGCGGCACAGAAGTTGCCGTGGTGACGGAAGGGGATGATCCGGAAGCTACAGCGGAACCGGTGGCCAAGGCTCTTGCTTGTGAGTTAGTCAGGACAGGGGGAGCCAGCGGGGTCCGGAACCTGTAGGGCAAAGGTCCGTGAAGAGACGGTGTCTAGAGAACCGCAGAGGTCCATAAAGATCTGTAGGGATACCAAAGAAGGGTGATACAATTCAATGCATTTGAAAGCGGCTTCGCTTAGCAAATGCGACAAGTGTGTCAAAAATCCTAACGGAAAAATAAAAGACTGACTAAAAAGAGTCGTACGAGCGAGAGTTTGAGCTACTTAATTGATAAAATGTAGCGAGTGTCCCTAGCGGAGTCGCCAAAAATCTGTACCCTCTCTTTCATCCGGCTATCACCCGGAAGCCCATGGGTTTCTGCCAGCCACGCCGGCGGATGGACCGAGGTACAAAGAATTGAAAGGTGTTTGTGTGAGTGCATCACCACGTGCGGTTGATGGCTCGTTGAACAGAGTCGTCACCTTATTTTTGGGTAGAAAACAAGGAAAATCGGATGGGAAAGTGCCCTTCCACCATCGAAGCGATAAAACCACGAGAATCACATAAATTCGTATAACATGAGAGAACTGGATACGGGGCTCAGGGTACTGTTGGGGAAGGTGTTAGGGACCCCTAGACAGCCCGAGCATTCCCGACCTCTCTCCAGCTCTAAAATGGGAAACATGATAGTCAATCCGGCCACGTACGGCCTCACCTTGGTAGACTTTCTAGGGTGTTTAGAGGGATAACCGTATCCCTTTCGATGAAAATAAACGAGAATCAAGTAAACAAATGGGAATTGAACAAAATGGGGATCTATATTGGATCCGGTGGTGAATAGAGGAGAAAAAGATGGGTTTTCGGGGAACCGGTAGCCGGCTACTAGTACCGGTTGACCGGCGGCTGGCCGGCTGCCTTCCCAACCCATTTGCGCAATCACGGGGTTTTGGGGAAATAGGGGCCGGTTCCTTGAACCGGCCAGCCGGCAACTTGCCGGCTGTTTCCCCCTTCCATGTGCAGCCATGGGGGGTTTTGGGGAAATGGGGGCCGATTCCTTGAACCGGCCAGCCGACGGCTTGCCGACTATTTACCCCTTCTAGGTGCAGCCATCGAGGTTTTGGGGAAACAGGGGCCGGTTCCTTGAACCGACCAGTCAGCGGCAAGTCGGCTGTTTCCCCCTTCCAGGTGCAGCCATGGGGGTTTTGGGGAAACGGGGGCCGGTTCCTTGAACCGGCCAGCTGGCGGCTTGCCGGCTGTTTCCCCCCCTTCCAGGCGCAACCATGGGGGTTTCGTGAAATGGGGGCCGGTTCCTTGAACCGGCTGTTTCCCCCTCCATGCGCACCCACGGGGGTTTTTGTGGAAACGAGGGCCGGTTCCTTGAACCGGCCAGCCGGCAGCTTGTCGGCTGTTTCCCCCCTCCATGCGCACCCATGGGGGATTTTGGGGGAAAAGGGGGGGGCGGTTCTTTGAACCGGCCAATCGACAGCAAGCCGGCTTTTTCCCCCTTCCTTTTTCTCTTGACGTCTGTAAAAGCATGGGATTTAACGGAGGACTTATATTTTTTCGGGGTATCGAGAGGGTGGGCTTATGCCTCCGAAAAAAAACGTACGAGAACCGTCGGGTTGTACTTGTTCGTACACCCGAACGGCCACCACCGGCATCCTTGCCGGTGGCATCATCCCGGGAACTTTTCCGGGGCCTCGGGAGAGTAGACTTACGTCTCCCGGAAAAATGTACGGGGACCGTCGGGTTGTACATGTTCGTACACCCGAACGGCCGCCGCCGACATCCTTGCCGGTGGCATCATCCCGGAAACTTTTTCGGGGCATCGAGAGGTTAGACTTACGTCTCCCAAAAAAACGTGTGGGGACCGTCGGGTTGTACATGTTCGTACACCTGAACGGCCGCCGTCGGCATCCTTGTCAGTGGCGTTATCCTTGAAACTTTTCCCGGGCCCCGAGAAGGACCCATAGAGAGCGGATAAAATTTTGTAAAGCCTCTGGGAAACTTCGGGTTTCCACGTAAAAAGACCCGACAGAAGGGTCACGAGTGAACTGAGCACGACCGGGCCGGGTGGATTAACCCGACCAGGAGGGCGGCCACCGGTACCTTTAGACGTGTGTCCGAAGGAATGATACCCAGGTCCGTCCTCCGGCCGTCCCCATGCACAGGGAAGGCGTTATGTGGTCGGGGCTCGACGAAAAGTAGTAAAAAACTTACGTAAAACGGCGAGGGTGGAAGGACTTACCTGTAGGGGGGTCATCGATGGGGATCGGAAGTCCTAGCTCTGGCACGATGAAAAGGCGTCGAGGCCCCGAGCTGCTTTCCTCCTTCAAAATCGGTGGATAGTCGTTTATCCCGAGGGTGTCGGCAAAAATACCAGGAAATCCCGCCCTTCGGAAATGCTTCACTCCTCCTTCTGGCTACCTCTCTTCGAAAATTCCAACCTCTTCCTCCGAATTTCCAAGCCTGCTGAATGGTGTAGGGGGCCGCCCTCTTTATAAGGTGTTGCCTTCCTTGTTTGGGGGCGCCCGAAGATGGAAGGCTGCGTGATTCCGGCTTGATTACGCGGTCTACGTAATTGACAGATTTGCGAGATTTACGTGGTTAAATCTCGTCATATTTTCTTGATTGATTCTGCTTACCTTCTTGGGTAGCCAACCGGCAGCCGCTATGTGGCAGGCGGAAGCCGGCTGGTTCCCCGAACATTCGCACGAAGATGTGGTTTTTTGGGGTCCGGGTGCCGCTTCTTTGAAGCGGCTTGCCGGCGGCAAGCCGGCTCCATCCCACTAACTTTTTACCTCCATGCGCACCCATGGAGGGTTCTAGGGAAACGGGGGCCGGTTCCTTGAACTGGCCAGCCGGCGGCTTGCCAGCTGTTTCCCCCCTTCATGTGCACTCATGGGGTTTTTTGGGGAAATGGGGGCTGGTTCCTTGAACCGGCCAGCCGGCGGCAAGCCGGCTGTTTCCCCCTTCCATGTGCAGTCATGGGGGTTTTGGGGAAACGGGGGCCGGTTCCTTGAACCGACCAGCCGGTAAGCTGCCGGCTGTTTTCCCCCTCCATGCACACCCATGGGGGCTGTTGGGGAAACGGGGGCCGGATCCTTGAACCGGCCAGCCGGCGGCAAGCCGGCTCCATCCCCCTAACTTTTTACCAAATATGGGTTTTTTTTGGGTCCAGGTGCCGCTTCTTTGAAGCGGCTTGCCGGCGGCAAGCCGGTTCCACCCCCCCTAACTTTTTGCCAAATGTGGGTTTTTTGGGGGTTCAGGTGCCGCTTCCTTGAAGCGGTTTGCTAGCGGCAAGCTGGCTCCATCCCCCTAACTTTTTACCAAATGTGGGTTTTTGGGGTTTGGGTGCCGCTTCCTTGAAGCGGCTTGCCGGCGGCAAGCTGGCTCCATCCCCCTAACTTTTTACCAAATGTGGGTTTTTTGGGGGTTCGGGTGTCGCTTCCTTGAAGCAGCTTGCCAGCGGCAAGCCGGCTCCATCCCCTTTTAAGCATGGGGTCAACAGACCAAATACAACACACAATCCAATTAAACAATTATAGAATTGCTCTTGCAAATGAGGATGCTAAAGATGAACTTTGAACTATATGCACCACCAAAAGCTATCAAATGATCTTCAATGAGTGCAATAGTGGGAATTGAATGTCTTTAGGACATATAAAGGCTTATGTACTATTTGCATCCATGGAATTCATAGGAATTGAATTGAAATGAATTTAATTATCATGAATCATTTGTTTGTGCCCATGAAATTGAATTTAGTTCATTCTTACCAATACTATTTACTCTTCAGAAATGAAGTCTTGTCTCACGAGGTCTAATTTGTTCAAAATTTAGCCCACTTGAGTTTCCTCACCTGCTTCCATTCAATCAGCTCAAATCACTAAAATTTCTAATTTCATTCAATTCTAAGAGGTGCACAAATACCTCTTTAATGTGCAAAAGGTGTCATTTAGAGTAAGACTAAGTGTAATATTTATACATAAATCATTGTGATTAATAGTTATATTTTTCACCCAAAATGGAATGCAAAATTTAACTTCATAATTCCATTTTTACCAATGGTCATATTTTTATAGGTGAATTTTCCAAGTTTGGAATTCCATTGGATATTTCGAAATATACTAGATGGAAAAATGCAAAAACAGAATTTTGAATTTCCATTCCAGATTTTCATTTTTCTATGAAAGTGAAAACCCTATCTTTAAGTCCAGGAATAGAAAATGGTTTAGGAAAATGATGTTTTAAAATCTACTAGATAGGGTTAAATAAACTAGATCATTGAAAATTAGAATTCCATTTCTAGAAAAATGGATATCTAATTTTTTTTGTGAGAAATGAAATGTGAAATTTGGTTTAGCTAGGTTTGTCATTTCTAGGATGTGGTAACCCTATTTAACGTGGTTACCTAGTTTGATGACTATAAAAAATGGATATGCCTAAGGTATTTTACCATTTGAGAAATCAAGTAAGGCGATATGAAAATTGGGTTTGTTGGTAGAAATTTGGGTTATCTGAATTTTCTATCGCATTACTTGAGGGACTTTATAAACATAGAAAAAATGGATATCCAATTTTGGGAAATCAAAATTTTAAATTTCTTAGTAAATGCCCAAGTGTGCTGAAATGTGTTGGATGACCTATTTATGATGAGGTGAGGGGATGTATATCCTAGAACTAGTATGTTCCTAGAGCAAGAGCAATTTGAACACACTCACACAACTTATACTTTTTGTTTGATAGCTTGTGTTCCTCTTTGAGTGGAGTCCATCTTGACTTGACCCTTTGGCTTGCTTCTCTTTTCTCCTTGTCTTTAAGTCTTTCCTTGATCTTCAATCTACGCTATTGTTGTAGTAGATAATCAAGCTTCCTTTTGTATCTTCCATGCTTTACTCAACTCACTACCTAATAGATTACACTTTGTACATACACCTTTTTTGACATTTTCAAAACATCATTACAATAAGGGATATCTAATTTTCTTAACAAGTTTGACATCCTATCTACCTTGGACTCTTTCCCAATACAACTGAATCTACTAGATTAATTTTTGATCTTTGATCATGTCCTGATCTTGGTTGACAACATTACACTACAAGAAAATTCTCCTATAGTGATGGATGAGTGATGTTTATAGTGATGGATGGTGGAAAAATTTGTTACTATAAGTACTATCATTCATCATTATAAGGTACCTATAGTGATAAACCTTTAGTTAGGACCATGTTCCAAATCTAAAACTACACAACCTTCATGTTCCCCTTGCAAGCTTCCTATCCAACGTAATCACCTCCTACCCATGGAAGATCTCACTATATTCTACCAAGATCTCATTATATTTTTTGCCTGACACCTTTGCATGTAACTAGGGTACTTACCCACTCCTCTTGTTCACCCCTACCATGACCCATCCACTCAATGGTTTAGGAAATACATTAGTTACACTTCACTTCGATATTGTTCTTTGTTAGTTTACCCTTAGAATTTGACTAAGTGATTATTCTATTTCTTCCTTTCTCCCCATCCGTTTCTTTGAGTACACTCCTATATATGTAAGGAGCTAAGTGATGATACACCTACCTTACAATATCAATGGCTCAAATGTTGAAAATAATTGAAGGCATAGCATTTGGGTAATTATATTAATGTTGTTAAACTCAATAATGAAAGAAACTTTTTTGAACAAAGTTACTTACAAAATAATTAGACGACTCATTCGACCAATGTACGGTGGAAGTTTCCCAGATATGGAGCAATTTCTTAAGATTCTAAGGCATTAAACAAGATAAAAATAGGCATTACTAGAAATTAGCATCATAATTAAGTTTGTAAGTTGCAAAGAAAAGAAAATCGAAGTAAAACTGAAATATATATACTAACATGTAAGTTATTCCCAATGTTATGTTGGGAGGGAAGCTCTGAACTCCTTTCAAGTCAGAGACTCGCCTGCAATTGCAAGAATATTGAGTTAGAATATAACCGAAAATTATGACTATGACATCTACACATTGAACCAATGGAGAACGTGGTCAACGTACAAGTCATTTAGGTTTGGCAACGATGAAAACACCAAAGGGAATGGCCCTTCCAAAGAAGTTCCTTGCATGTGTCTGTGCATATATATATATAGGTAAAAAGAATTAGTATATTTAAACTCAAACAAAAATGTTGTTTTTGTGAAGAAAATATCTAAGAGGATGTATATATGTGCACTCACAGTCGAAGAAGTTTTGTCCAGTTTCCTATGATGTCAGGAATCTTCCCTGATATCCTACTTCCATCGATCCTACTATAGTAAATAAAAAGATCACATGAGAAATAAATACTAAGTTTTCATTGTTAGCTATAAAACTTTTTATAATTAAGCATGAAATCCAATGTCTATATTATTATAAAGAGAAGAGAAATTAAAAGAAAAGATTGTAATGGATCTACTATAAAATATTTCATATATATTTAACGATCGAAGATTAAGAATAGGGAACACAACGAGAAGAGATAACAAAGAAAGAACTTGAGGGAGAGAAGAAATGAAAGTGAGGAAATAAAATGGAGGAGAAATAGAGAAAGAAGACAATTTGAAAAATGTAAAAATGAATATATTATTTATATAAAATATTTTATTTGGATTTTAGTTCATCCAAATATTTTACATGTGTGCATGCATGCAAGTCTGCCAAGTGCCTTAATATCTTGGTAGTAAAATATCAAATGTATATACCAACGATCATAGGTTAAATACTTAATTAATGATCAGAAGAGAAGAAAGGTGTGCATGTCCATATCTGTCAACATTGTTTAAGTTGTGGGAGCTTTAATTTACAAATAAAATCCATCAAACATGTAACAAAGCATCCATGTGTATATATAAGTATACGTACAAATCTTTTAAGTTCTTAAGGTTGGCCATCGAATTCGGAATTTTGCCTGTGAAGTCGTTGCTCGAAAAAATCCTGAACGTGCAACAATTAAACAATTGTTATCAAAATGCAATTAGAGAAAACTTAATTAGTTAAGCATTAATTGCTAACTAATTAATAATAATTGCTAACTTGATGCATCGAAGCAAGCGATCAAGTACTCACAGCCTACTTAAGTTTGTCAAACGCCCAAGCTCGGCCGGAATGGATCCTGTCAGCAAGTTGTTTTC
Source organism: Amphibolis antarctica (assembly GCA_024699675.1). Lineage (NCBI taxonomy): Eukaryota > Viridiplantae > Streptophyta > Magnoliopsida > Alismatales > Cymodoceaceae > Amphibolis > Amphibolis antarctica. The sequence continues at coordinate 35,659 of JAMKPZ010015514.1, read as the reverse complement.
CAAGACCCTTCATACCATGAATATATGATTGCAAGTTAGTGCTTTCTTTCTTTAAGCTCGTAGCATATGACCAAGTTACAATACAAGCGTGTGCGTACGTATATGTAAACAAGTGGGGACTGGGGAGTTTGTACGTACAGTGATTCCAACGTAAGGATTTTCCCAAACTCTGGCGGTATGGTCCCGGAGATACGATTATTTCCTAGCGATCTGCATCATAACATACCACGCGGAATTATACATTGAGGGTTGTTTTTCTACATAATCCACTTTATTAGCTAGGTTGATGCATATATATATGAGCCAACAAGGACTACTTGTACAAGAGATAACCACATCGATCCAAATTTATTATGAACTGAACAAGAGAGGCGTGGATATTACATACAGATTGATAAGTGGAAGGGAGCTCCACTCAGGAGGGATGGATCCATTGATATAGTTGCGCGTAAGATCCCTGTTGTATGTTTCACAACAACAAACAAATCAATTAAGACACCATTATCCATCTTTATTTGTCAACAACTAATTGTGAACAATCCAATATCCATAAATGAAGATCACTCACAGTTCAATTAATGACGTGAGGTTCACAATTTCCGCCGGAAGAGTGCCGTTCAAGTTCTGGGTCTTCACCTTCCTAGCGTTTTACGAACAATAATCAGTAAGCATGAGTTAGGAAAGGGACGCTTTCAAGTACAGATCAATAAAGCTGCATGACGTTGATGAGCAGAGGAAGAATTGGTTACTACATGCTTATAACGTGGCAGGTGTTGTTCATATCGCAGTTGCCGCAGGTGAGGTTGCGGACGACGTCGTTGATAAACACGCTGTCGTCCTGCACCCATCCCTTCTCTCCACTGCAAGGATTCACGCTGAAGTCCCACCCAACCCCCAATTTGGCATCTATTTTTTTGAGGATTTCAACTGGGATCGCAGCAAATATTTAAGCACCAGCCGCGCGGCCGAAAAAAGATACGATCCAGGATCATTCGTTATGTTAATTACTTACTTTCCTCTTTGGGAAGCGTACGCTCGGTTGCCGTTACAGGTGGCCGGGCGTCCTCTGCCCTTATGCCTACCATGCACAGACAAAGACACGCCAGGTGCAGATGCAGACGAAGCGACGACGATCGCCGCCGCACCACCATCGCCGTAGTTACGATCGAAGACGGCCGGAGACCAGGAATTTACGAATTCTCGTCGTCGGTCAGCAGCTCTGCTTGTTGTTCTCCTTCCCTCTTGTGGGCTGGAAGGAGATATGATCGGTGTTGACCAACCACAGCCATATGTACTTGTGATAATTTGCTTTAGACATCAGAATGATCGCAACGGAGGGTCGCAATGTGCTGCCGGGTCTAAATCTTGGAAAAAATTGGATTATATTTATTACAAAATTTCTGCAGACATTGTCACGTTCCAATACTGGTCAGACTTTTCTAGCTATATTTATATTCTACGATAACCGTTAATGGAGTGACTTTTTGACATTATATTAAAATAAAAAATACATTCCACTCAAAATTATTTATTTATAAGCAAGTACTTATCTACTTTTCAATGCACGTAACACTACTCCAACAATCTTTTTAACTGTTTTAACATTTTATATAATAGAAATAATTTTATTTTCGCATGAATACAGTCGCTCACCATTTGACATAAATATTACCTAGGGATCATACAATTTAGAATTTCAAATAATTTTACCAGGCATATGAATAAAATATGTTACAGTATATGTTGGCAATAATCAATCATGATTTTACCGCACAAACATTAAAAGCAAGATCACGTTTACTTCTCACAAGGTGAGTCCAAACAAGCACCAAACGTCAAACGTGACGAAGACGTACGAACGTCCACCTTCGCCCAAGTCACCACCACTCGCGGTTCACGTGGGTTTGACCAGACGAATACAATTGTTTGCGGATACGTAACCTTCGCAATAAAGGTAAGTAAGCCCCTGCTCGGCCGTCGGGTGAGTTGGGGTGCCGTGGAGTATCGAAATTTCTCTAGTATAAGATTTGAGGAGATGCCAAAAAAAAGAAAAAAGAAAAGAAAAAGGTATGAATAGCGTAGCAGTAAATAAACATTCATATTTTAATTTTATCTTTGATAATTATTTATTTATTATTAAATATCATATAACAATATTTTCGTAAAAACCTTTTTGTAATATAATGATAAAAAATATATATATAAAAAACTTCATGTTACAATCACCGTAAATGATTGTATTAGTAAATCATGTTTCTTTATTAATACCTTTTCTATTTTTTGTGTTATAACTACGGTAACGATAGTTACAGAAATTATAAAAATTGATTGAACATGTTAGTATATATTAAATATTTTTATAATAATTAAAATTACATATTTTACCTTATTTTTCTCAATTTGGGTTTTATTTTTTCTGTCATTTTTTTTATATTGATATCATATTAGATTTTATTTTCATATTATAAAATTAAATGATAAATTCTCTTCATTTAGGAATTCGTACTGCAAATAACAATTAAAATCTACGTGATTATCTAATAAATTACATTAACATGATATAAATGAATTTCATATTTATATTCTAATTTTATTTATATCAATAATAATTATTTATTTAATAATAAATATCTTACGTAAGAAATTTTCGTAATGCGGTTGACTCACGAGTGACTTTTACGGGGGAGGTGCGGATTGAAAAAAGGTGTGGTTGTTGAGTTAAATAAATAAGGGTATTTTTGGTATTTCATAAAAGAAATTACTATAATAATTATTTATTTATCTTATTTTATTATAATTACCATATACAATCAATATCGTATAATAAAAACTTCATCCCATCTTATTGCTAAATATAGCTTAAATAGGTGAGGTAAAATTTACATTATTTTAAAAAATATATGAATTATGATGAAATATGTATGAATTTTTTTAAAAAAGTTATGATAATTAATGAATCAAATTATATTGATAAATAAATTTTGTTGTTCAGTCTTTGAAATATGTGTAGACAATTTTTTCCGTTTGTTATTTTTTCGATTTTTCGAGCTAAACAACAATTGATAAATGAATTAATACTATTTGAAAAAGAAATGAAGTACAATGAATGTTTTCCTCTATTGTCGAAAATAAATTCACGCCAATATCAATTTTTTGCCAAAAAAAATAAATGCAGAAAAACTTGCAAAAGTCGTAAGTCATACACAGGAAAATAACATATTTTGATGAAAAGGCCCAGAAAATCACCTGTGTGGGTAAATTTTTATCTCAAAGTGAATTTTGGGTTACGTGCAACTTACTAGCAATTTGTGTGCGGTTTTTGGTTTGATATTTTTTATTTTTCCATCCAGGAAATAATCCCACTCAACATGTAACGTAAAAATCCCAAAAAGACAATGTAGGAAATCCGTAGAATTCATGTGCGTGTGATTAACGTACCAGCGGATTTTTTTGACTTTCATGGCATCAAGGAAAAAATAAAAATTATGAAAAAATCCCATAAATCCAGCGTTCCCCAAATTTTTGTTCGAGTTCGTTAAATTGTTGCAAGAAAGTATGCTTAAAAAATAAATAAGATGTCACTTTTTGGGGATTTTCCTTGGAATTTAAAAAAAAATCAACCCAGACTAACACCGGATTATTCATTTTTTCTAACGATATTTCCATCATAGTAATGGAATCCTCATGCACCTTCTACGTACAGAAATTTCATAATAAATGATAGTTGCACGGATTAGTACGTGGCGGATTAGTACTTGGCAGAAATTTCACTATCTGTTATGTATGCTTTACTTTCGCCATTTTCATAGCTAGACATTCCGTACATCATTGCAATGAATAAAGGATTTATGATAAAGTTTAACTCAGTCGGATGCAAGAAAATTGAACGTAGGGAAATGGAATGTTGGAAAATAACAATAAAGTGGTAATTTTTCTATTTTTTCCAATCATAAAGGGTATTTTTTTAAATTTCACTCAAATCCAAGCACAATTCACAATTATTATGAAAAAATCCCAGAAATCTTGTGCGTTAACTCCCCCAGAGTATTTTCCATTTTGTTAATTTTTTACAAGAAATTATGGAAAAAAAAGAAGAGAACTTTTCCCGCTTTTACAGGAAAATAACATAACGGAAATTGACCTTTGTGATTTTTGGAAAAAAAAAGTAGTTAGGAAATTAATACATAATCTCTTAAAATTTAGTTACATCTCCCATGTTTGAAAAGGCCTCCCGCACGTCGACACACAGGCAAGTCTTTTTTCATATTTTATTGTCGATTTTTGGGAAGAAAAAATGAAAAATGAAAAATGTCCCTTCGAAAATGCATACGTCGATGCCTGAAAAGGCGTTGCCATCAATGAGTGATTTTTGGGGATTTTCGGTAGAATTATTTGGGCAAAACAAATAAGATAAAATTGCCACTAACATTTCTGAAAATGCCTTGCCCATGCAAAGCCATGTGAGAGCGATTTACAGGGATTTTACTTTAATTTTAGGGAAAAAAATAAAAAAAGGGTAATTGCAGAAAAACTAGATAAGATGATGCACGGTATTGTTCAATAGAATCTCTAGATTATCTATTATTTATGATGATTTTTCCAACATACTAATAGATTTTTGTTATATTGGTTGTTGATACTTCAAACTTACAATCTTATGCCTTCATGTGTTTGAACCTCTTAGATTTTTCCATCTTTAAGCCCTTTTCTCTTTTTTAGGTAGTTCAGAACTACAGACAGCTAGGTTTGGAACTTCTAGGCTTATCACTTCCATCTTCTCCAAGTCCCTTTCTCTTTTGGGTGGTTTGGAAGTTTAGACCACCTATTTGGAACTTCCGATCTCATCCTTTCTTTTTTCTCCAAGTCCCCTTCTCTTCTAAGTGGTTTAAAAGTTTAGACATAAGTTTAGACATCTTATCCGGAACTTTCGACCTATGACCCTTCTCTTTTCTACAAGTCCTCTTCTCTTTTGAGAGGTATGGAAGTTTGGACACCCTTCGGAACTTCTGAACTCACCCCTTCTCTCTTCTCTAAGTCTTCTTCTCTTCTAGGTGGTTCAAAAGTTTGGACACCCTGTTCAAAACTTTGAAGCTCATCCCTTCTCTCTTCCCTTAGCCTTCTTCTCATCTAGGTGGTTCGAAAGTTTGGACATCTTGTCTGAAATTTCCAAGCTCATCTCTTCTCTTTCCTCCAAGTCCTCTTCTCTTCTGGGAGATTTAGAAGTTTGGACACCCAATTTAGAACTTCCGAGCTCACCCTTTTTCTCTTTTATAAGTCTTTTCCTCTTCTAGGTGATTCAAAAGTTTGGATTGTTGGGAAAACAATCCTCTTTCCGTGTGCCATGGCACGATTGCATGACACTCCTCGACTCGTACACGTCTCAATAGTGCGTGTCTCCTCGAGTTGTTCGCTAGCGACGGAACACAAGCTCTCTCTCTCTCATAGTAATGTATTGGTGGAAGGAAAGAGGGAGAAGAAGGAAGAATAAGACGTAGAGATTTACGTGATTCGACAGAATGACCTACTTTATAGGGTGCTGATACTCTTTCAACCTTCGTGTCGTCAACAGACAATCACATGAATTGATCTTTCGATCTCTCCCACTTGTGTCGACACCTTCTTCTCCGTTATAGCAATCGTCACTCTCTTGCAACAGCATTTTGCGGTGTCACACGTTACACCCTATATATAGGGAAATATAAAAGAGAACCCTAAGAGACGAACCCTCGAACATATTACTAGCCTTGAGCTTATCGCCACCTGGTAGTTGCATGGATACACCAGGCTGCCGAACCTGTAGCCACCTGTGACCCGTCTCTAGCCGCACCTGTCCTTCAACTGGCTACTGCTAGGTTGACCCGACTATCAGTTCTTCTGTGCTAGCTGTCGCCTGACCGATTGGGTCATACTCCCGCTCCGTTGGTCTTCAGCTCCCACCCTTTCGTAGCTCTACGCTAGTCCATAGACTTAAGGCTGTATACTTACGACCATAAACTTAAGCCGTAGACTTAAGACCATAAGGTTAATGTTCTCCACTCTCGCTCTTACCCTCTACACAACCCGGCTGCCTTATTCCCGGCTGCCTCCTTGTGACCCAGGTAGTTGCCTGACTTCCAGTGGAAGCCCAGCCCTTCACACCTGCAGCCTAACCCATGGGCACCTGATTGCTCCAATGCGGCTGCCACCTCGTGGACCTAGCCGCTACCACCTCATGGACCCAGCTACTGCCTACTTTTTGGCAGAAGACCATCTCCACTCCTTACAATCCTAACAATCTCCCACTTAGAGACTGTCTTCCAGGTAAACGCTCTGCATCCGGTGGCACCTTCTATGGGTTCTGCTACCAACACCTATCTCCATGCTTCACATTCCTTGGAGACCGTTAAGACTCCTACAGAGTCTCAACTTCTTACCATATGGAGTCATTTGCCATGCTTTTGGGGATTGCACCTCTTCCCTCGTAGCTAACTCCCATAGGTCCACATCTTCTGCTTCAACCATCTTAGGGTAACACCTCGGCTCACCAGAATTTGTAAGCAGTAGATAATTGAAAGATGACACGTATCTTTTTGGAGGTTTGGAAACCCTTGTCGATCTTCTGGGTCATGGCATAATCTCACCCTACACCTCATTTGGATGCCACTCCTCTTCAGCCGGTTGCCAAGTGAAATGGCCTGGCAACCTCTTGGTTGACTTTGCACTTGAGCCTACGACAGACCTGCCATCAAACTCCTGGATCTGCTCATTCTGGTCTCTGGAAATCTGGTTGTCTTCTACCAGCTCCCTTTCTAGTTGTTCTGGGACTCGTGAGGGGCCCCCGCCTTCTTCTGCTTTGTGGCCAACTTTGGATTATCGGTTGCCACCCTTTTGCAACCGGTAGACAAGTTACACTATCCAGCATCCACTCAACAATCTCTGCACTCCTGTGTTTGTATAAGTACTTCTCTTCGAAAATGATGTCTTTTGCATGGACTACCTTCTTGGCTTCGTCGTCCCAAAGTCGGAAGCTAAGATACTCCTGTCTGTACCCAATGAAGTAGTACTTCTTCGATTTCGGGTCCACTTTATCCCTCTTGTCCTCATTGACATGTTGGTAGGATAAACAATTGAAAGTTCGTAGGTGAAAAAGACTGACCTGCTTCTCACTCCACATCTCTTCTAGCATCCAAAAGTCAACTACGACTGATGGCCCCCAAATTATTAGGTAAGTCATTGTGCTGATGGCTTTTGCCCAAAATGACTTCGAAAACCCAACATGCAGCCTCATGCATCAGGCCCTCTCATTCAGTGTCTGGTTCATCCTCTCAGCAACCCCATTTTGCTGTGGGGTTTTGAGTACCGTCTAGACTCTTCTGACTCCTTCTATCTCACAGAAGTCGATGAGCTCTCTACTGTCATACTCTCCTCCATTGTCTAACTAATGCACTTCACATTTCTCCCTATTTGGTTTTCCACTTTAGCTTTCCACTTCTTGAAAGCTTGAAAAACCTTTGACTTGTGCTTGAGAAAGCGCACTTAGACCTTTTGAGTACTGTCATCGATAAACATGACATAGTATAGGAAGCCGCCTAAGGAATGGACTGGTGCCAGCCCCCACACGTCTATGTGCACCAAGTCTAGCTTACCTTTCTCTGTACCGTCTGCCGCCCTTGAGAAGTTGACCCTCTTTTGCTTCCCCAAGATGCAACTGTCATAGCTCTCCAAGCGAACTTCCTGTTAGGGCTACAAGGAGTGGAGATGGTCTTCTGCTAGGTTGCAGGCGACAGTTGGGTCCACGAGGTGGTAGCCGCATTGGAGCTACTGGGTGCCCATGAGTTAGGCTACAAAAGTGAAGGGGGGGCTAGGCTTCTGCTAGGAGTCAGGCGGTTACCAACCTCACAGGGTGGCAACTAGGTATCGGGCAGTTGAGTTTGCATAGAGGGTAGAAGCAAGAGCAAAGAACCTTAAATATACGGGCTTAAGTTTACAGCTTAAGTTCACGGCCTTTAGTTTACGAACTGATGTATAGCTATGAGAGACGGGAGTCGAAGTCTGGAGGAGTGGGTGTCAATTGGGCTGGTAGCCACTGACCCCAGACAACTAGTAGCCGAGTCAACCCCAATGGTAGTCAGTTGAAGGACAGGCTCGACCAATGACAGGTCACAGGTGGCTGCAGGTCCGACGATCGATCATTATCCATGCGGCTACAAGTCCGGTAGTCAGTCACTATCCATGCGGCTATTGGGTGGCGATATGCTCGAGGTTGGTGATACTCTCAAGGTTTCGACTCTTGAGTTCCATTTGTGTTACTATATATATTTGATGTATTATGTTGTATCGATTAAGCTTGTAAGAGAGGAGATGGCTGTTACGAAGGTGTCAACACAAGGAGAGAATTAGTACCTCATAGAGTAAGTCGTTCTGCCGAACTACGTAAACTTCTGTGTCTTCTTCCTTTTTCTTACTCCTTCCTTTGACCACAAACATTTCTGTGAGAGAGCGTGAGAGAGAGAGATCTTGAGTTTCATCATCGACGTTCAATCGAAGGGAATGCATACGTTTGGGCCGTGTTCGGGGGTTGTGTGTTGGCATTTCGTGTCGGAGGAGAGTGAAGTGTGATCATTTTTCCCAACAACTGGTATCAAAGCTCTAGGTTGAGCGGGAGCAATGGAGGATACAAAACACATTCACAGTCATAGGTGAAGGACTCGACTACTAGGTAGAACCAATCGACAGCTGGGTAAGCAGAGCGACGTCCAGAGGAGAGTGTAGATTGCAGCAGTGGTCATTTGGAGCAAACAACACCCGGTAGTAGAAGTGGCAGTCGGGTGAGCAGAACGGCGTTCGGTGTTGTGTGCTGTTGGGAGCAAACAGTCGTTTAGAGTAGACGACATCCAGTAGAAGAAGCAGGTGCTGGCTATAGGGAAGTGGTAGCTAGAGTATTCATCTAGAAACCTGGAAAGATCAGTGATGGTAGAGGAGAGGAAGCTCGGTGTCGACAAGTTTGATGGGAGAAATTTCAGGTTCTTAAAAATGCAGATGGAGGATAATTTGTACTAGAAGGATCTCCATCAGCCATTGTTGGGATGGAAACCAGAGAAGATGGAGCAGGAACAATGGGAGCTTTTAGATAGAAAAGCTGTAGGACTGATCAAACTCTCATTAGCAAGGAATGTGCTTTTCAATATTGCTAAGGAAACCACGATGGCTGGAGTCATGCAAGCCCTCTCCAACACATACGAGAAGCCGACGGCTTCCAACAAAGTTTTCCTCATGCGCAGGCTTTTCAATATGAAAACGCGAGAGGGAACAGTAGCAGCCGACCACGTGAATGAACTCAACATGATCCTGACGTAGTTGGATTTCATGGAGATCATGTTCGACGACGAGGTGCGGGCGTTAATCCTGCTGTTGTCGCTACTGGCTAATTGGTCAACCATGGTAACTTTCGTGAGTAACTCTTTGGGACACGAAAGGTTGGATATGGGGTAGGTGACAGATTTAGTGCTGAATAACATCTGCTAGAAGAGCAGTAGGGAGACGTCAACTTCGGCCCTTAACGTGGTGAGCAAGGGATGCAACAAGTCCTGGGGTCGGAAGTTCAGCTACTGGCAAAAGTCATGCGGCAAGAGCAAGATTCGTGTGAAGATCAAGTGCTAGAACTATGACAAGTTTAGGCACTTCTAGTCGAAGTGTTTGGAACTCAGAAGGATGGACATAGCAGTCGACAAGGGAGCTAGGGTGAATGCATTGGCCGATGACGTAAGTGATGCCTTGATCTGCTATGTCAATAGTACAGCCGACTCATGGGTAATAGACTCGGGTGCGTCATTCCATATGACGTACCAAAGGGAATTGCTGCAAAACTGCAGGGAAGTGCCCCTGAAGAAGGTGTATCTGGCCAACAATACAAGTTTGGACATGCTCGAACAAGGTGAAGTTCGGATCCAAACGAAGTGGGGACTGTGGAGATTCTAGGAGGTGAGGTATGTCCCTGACTTGACCAAGAATTTGATCTTCGTAAGCCAACTAGATGAAGAGGGTCACCATGTCGGCTTTGGAAGCGACAAGTGGAAGGTGACCAAGGGCATCCGCATGATTGCATCCAGCAAGCAAATGAGAAATCTATACCTCACAGTAGGTGAGGCGGACGACCGGATGATGGTGGCGGTTGCTGCCACAAAGGTGTCCGAGCAGTGGCACTATCGGTTGGGACACATGGGTGAGAAGGGACTGAAGATGCTTGTTGTCGGTGGAAGAATCCTAGGGTTGAAGGAAGTCCACCTAGAGAGTTGTGAAAGCTGCATCTTGAGGAAGTAGAAGAGGGTTCATTTCTCAAAGGTGATAGATGATCCAAAGCCGGGTAAGCTAGACCTAGTGCACATTGACGTGTGGGGGCTGGCGTCCATCCTTTCCTTGCCCACTACTATGTAACTTTTATCAATGATTTTACCTAAAAAGTCTGGGAGCATTTCCTCACACACAAGTTTGAAGTTTTCCAAGCATTCAAGATTTGGAAGGCAAAAGTGGAAAATTAGACAGAAAGAAGATTGAAGTGCATCAAATCAGACAACGGTGGGGAGTATGACAATAAAGAGTTCATCGATTTTTGCACGGTGGAAGGAGTTAAGAGAGTCCAAACTGTACCTAGAACCCCTCAGCAGAATGGGGTTGCCGAGAGGATGAACCGGATGCTGAATGAAAGGGTCTGGTGCATGTGACTTCATGCTGGATTTTTGAAGACATTTTGGGTGGAAGCCGTTAGCACAGCGACTTGGCAAATCGGGGTCCTTCAGTCTCGGTTGACTTCTGTATACCAAAAGAAATGTGAGGAGAGAAGATGGTTAGTCTCTCTCATCTACGAATTTTCGGGAGTTTATCTTACCAACATATCAGAGAAGACATGAGGGATAAGCTATACCCAAAGTCAAAGAAGTGCTACTTCGTCAAGTATGGATAGGAGTATCTTGACTACCAGCTCTAGGACAATGGAGCCAAGAAGGTGGTCTATGTGAAAGACGTAGACTTTGAAGAGAAGTAGTTGTACAAGCACAAGAATGATTTGATAGTTGAGAGGTAGCTTAGTAGCGTCGACCAGCAATTAGCTGAAGTTAGTGGGCAACTGGTAGTCTAGAGCCAGCCTCAAACTGATGGAAGTGGGGGGCCCTTACAGGTCTAGGATGAGTAGGATAGGGAGCCAATAGGAGATGACCAGACTCTTAGAGAGCAGAACGAGCAGATCTAGGAGACTGGTGGAGGGTTTGTCGAAGACTCGGACACGGAGTCGACCGAGAGATAGCTAGGTTGTTTAACCTGGCAATCGGTTGAAGTGGAGCGATAGTCAGAACAAGACATTCGGTTGATGACACCTGAACCTAGAAGATCGATGAGGGTTTCCAAGGCTTCGAAAGTTGGCTCGAAAGTTGGTCTGGTCTACCGGCTACAGAAGAGTTTGTATGAGTTGAAGTAGGCACCCAGACAGTGGTACAAGAAATTTGATAGCTTCATAAGTACCATAAACTTCAATAGATGTGGTGCAGACTACTACTGCTACATAAATCGACTAAAGGAGTGCTATGTCATTCTACTAATCTATGTAGATGATATGATAATTGCTAGTTCTAACATGGCAAAAATTCAGAAACTGAAGGGTCAGGTGAGCTAGAAGTTCGAGATGAAAGACTTGGAGGAGGCCTAGCAGATTCTCAGGATGCAGATCATTTGAGACAGAGTAGCCAGCACACTAAGGTTAAACCAGGAAAAGTACGTAGAAAAAGTACTTAGAAGATTCAATATCTCAGATGAGAGGAAGACGGATCTTCCTCTAGGGGCCCACCTCAAGCTATCGAAGGAGCAGTCACCCTACACTGAACGGGACCAAGAGGAGATGACCCGGTTCCCATATGCGGTTGTTGTGGGCAGTCTCATGTACGCCATGACTTGCACCCGACCGGACAGCACATGCTGTCGGGACTGTGAGCAAGTTCATGGGAAGGGATACTATGGTATTTGTGGGAGACACTTGGACACGACCTATGCTACCGGAAGGGATCGATGAAGTTGATGGGTTTTTGCGACTCGAATATAGGAGGAGACATGGACAAATTCCAGAACACCTCAGAGTACGTGTTTACCATGGGAGGTACAGTTGTGAGCTGGAGATCTAAGCTATAGGGCATGGTTGCCCTCTCCACCACTGAAGCGGAGTACGTGGCTGTAGCTAAGGCGGCAAAAGAGAAGATCTAGCTGGAGAACCTCCTAGTCGAGCTGGGCCGTTGGTAGGAGAACAGTGTTCTGTTATGCTACAATCAATCTGTCATCTACCTAGCGGAAAACCTAAAGTTTCACTCTAGGTCCAAACACATATGAATGAGGTTTCACTTCATTCAGGAGTAGGTCGAGGAGGGAAGCCTAAATCTCCAAAAGGTGAAGGAGCAAAGAATGCTGCAGATATGTTAACCAAGGTGATGACAGTGAAGAAGTTGAGACTTTACATGAGTCTCGTAGGTCTCCATGGAACGTGAAGATTGGAGATGGGTGCTAATAACAAAACCCAAAGTTTTTGACACCGACAACCAGGTGTTTAACCTAGAAGACAGTCTCCAAGTGGGAGATTGTTAGGGTTGCAAGGAGTGGAGACAGTCTTCTACCAGGTTGTAGGCGACAGCCAGGTCCATGAGTGTACCCATCTCTTTCATCCAATAATCACCTGGAAGCCCACAGGGTTCTACTGACTCTGCTAACAAATGGGTTGAGGTATAGAGAATTGAAAGGTGATTATAGGAGTTCATCACCACGTGGGATGGATGACTCGTTATACGGAGTCACCACCTTATTTTTGCATAGAAAACAAGGAAAACCGGATGGGAAAGGATTCTTTCACCATTAAAATGATAAAAACGTAGAAATAGTGTAAAATCTCATAAAACTTAACAACTTATGTGAAAAATGAGAGAACTGGACACAGAGCTCAGGGTACTATTGGGGAAGGTGTTAGGCAACCCCAGATAGCCCAGGTAATCTCAACCTCTCTTCGGCTGTAAAAGGGAAACATGATAATAGTCAGCTCAGTCAAAGACGGCCTCATCCTAGAGGATTCACTAGGGCATTGGGAGGAGTAGCTTTACTCCTTCCGGTAAAAGAAGTGCGAACTTGTTGGTGTGAGGATTCGCATGAGATCTGGTGGGAAGAGGGGAGAGGTAAGAGGCACGGCAGTCACTGTTTTAGACCGTTGGCTGAGGAGCCGAAGGTCTGGTGAGCTAGCCGGATGGCACGCTGGACGATCGGGTACAGAGACTAGCGTCCGCCTGACATGCCGCCTCTCCCACTAGGGTCAAGGATTCATGCACCCAGTCTGGCCGAGGTCGGCAAGGACTCTTGTCAACGACCTCTTCCCAGAAGACTTTCTAGGGCATCGGGAGGGTAGCTTCACTCCTCTCGGTAAAGGGGAACCGTGCAGGTGTACATACTCATACACCCGACATGGTGGTATCGGTAAGGATGCATGCCCACGGCCTCATCCCGGAAGACTTTCTAAGGCATCAGGAGGGCAACTTTGCTCCTCTTGATAAAGGGTAATCGTGTAGGGTGTACATACTCATACACCTGGCCCGACGGTGTCGACAAGGATGCATACCGATGGCTTCATCCTAGAAGACTTTCTAAGGCATCAGGAGGGCAGCTTTGCTCCTCCTAGTAAAGGGTAATCGTGCGGGTGTACATACTCATACACCTGGCATGGTGGCATCGACAAGGATGCATGCCAATAGCCTCATCTTGGAAGACTTTCTAAGGCATCAAGAGGGCAGCTTTGCTCCTCCCAATAAAGGGGAACCGTGCGGGTGTACATACTCATACACCTGGCACGACAGCATCGGCAAGGATGCATGCCGACGGCCTCATCCTAGTAGACTTTCCGGGACATCGGGAGGGCAACTTTGCTCCTCTTGGTAAAGGGGAACTGTGCAGGTGTACATACTCATACACCTGGCACGACGACGTTGGCAAGGATGCATGCTGACGGCCTCATCTCGAAAGACTTTCAAGGGCCTCAAGATGGTAGCTTTGCCCCTCTCGGTAAAATAAGCGAGAAGCAGGTAAAACGCGAATAGGGACGTGGCAACCACCATTACGGACCTCTGGCTAAAGAGCCAGAAGTCTGGTGGGTCTACCTGTTTGCTTACCGAACATTTAGGTTCGCAATCAGATGTATGCCCGACATGCTGCCTTGACTTCCAGGTGCAGAGATTTCTGCACGCAGTCCTGAAGGATGGGAGAGGCAGACACCTTCGGAGAGATGGTCGTCTGTAAGTGGAGATGACTCACCCTTGCATGGGGAAGGTTCAGTCCGATCAGGGTGTTGGAACATACAAGGCTAAATAATAGGCATAATGGCAAGGGATAAGGGGCTTACCTGCAAGGAGACACTAGCGGTGGTCGGAAGTGGTCACTCTGGTTGGCGTGCGCAACGATCCTTCGTCCTTCTGCAGGTTTAGGAACAGGATGCCAGTGGAAAACTCGAAAACTCTGAGAAGCTCTCCTCTAAAGCCCTCCTCCTAAGCGTTGAAAATGCCTTCTCCAAAAGCTCCTTCGAAAAAAAAAAAGCCTCATTTGCATGAACAGAGGTGCCCTTTACATAGGGAATTACCTTCTGTATTGGGTGATCCCGAGATGGAAACCCTGCATACATTTCGGTTTAATCCCGTGATCCGCGTGATTGATTGATTGCAAGATTTAAGTAATTAAATCTCGCAGTATCTTGATACTCTTATTTAAATTATTCACCCAGGTGTTAGCCGATAGTCATGGCATGTTTTTCAGTGGCCAAGTAAAATGAATCGGCACGCGTTAAGAGCATAGCCCGTGGTTTGGGGAAAAAGGCCAGACGGGAAGCTGGGATTGTGCGTCGGCTTATAATTTGGTGACCTTGTACTTCACCCTGGAAGTCGTACCGAGTTTTGCCTACGGCCATCGTAACCTTATGATGTTTACTTTACGCCCAACCGTAAACCTTACGGGCTTTCCTCTACACCTTATCGTAACGTTACAGGCTTTACTCTACAGTCTACCATAATGTTACCAACTTTACCTTACGCTCGTCGGGAAAACGGTACTTTCATCTTTGGAAGCCTTGTATTCACGGAAGTTTTGTGTGACCAGCCATTTTCCTAACCCTTGGCGGCTGTGGGCGTATACTAGGTATCTACAGGTTGACTGCTGGCTAATCGTGAGCCAGCAGCCATGTTCTTCCACTGAGTCCTTTGTTTGGAGCGAAGGGGGTCTTCCTGCTTGGGGAAGAGTTGGGGGAACCGGTCGTCGGGGTATTGTATTGGCGTGTCGGTGGGTTGCTGGCTGATTTACTTGGTAGCCCGATAGGTGTTGAGCAGGGGGGTCAACATAATGCCCCTCCCTAGGCGAGGTTGTATGACCTTGGTGGATGGAAACCAACGTCCTAAGGTTGAATGACCCTTCATGTGTTGGTGGACGGCTTCAAAAGAGTATACATTGTGAACATCCGTCGCTCATTAAGAGAAAGATAGACTTTCCTGGAAGGTGCATCAGGAAAAGTCTTGAGGAGTCTAGAGAGGATGTACTTTGAACTATGAGGGCCAGATTTATGCTATTGAAGGATTCATCGAGAGCTGCCTAAGGGCTCCTCATCACCTCATGTGGGTGAGCACAAACTTATACTCTTGATATCTTAACTGAGAGCTGCCAAAGGGTTGTAGACTTACACTTCTGGTCGCCTAACCAGAAGATGCCTGAGGGGGAGTTAAGCTTACACTTCCGATCACCTAACTAGAAGACGCCATAAAAGGGGTTAGACTTACACTTATGGTTCCCTAACTAGAAGATGTCTTAGGGGGGGTCGGACTTACACTTCCGGTTCCCTAACTAGAAGACACCTTAGGGGGATCGACTAGCCAGGTTGTCAAGCTGGAAAGCTCCATCAGTTATTGCCCAGCAGGTATAAACCTTGTGCAGGCACTCATCATGTTCGAAGTATGAATGCAAGCAGTT
This sequence comes from Amphibolis antarctica, assembly GCA_024699675.1. Taxonomy (NCBI): domain Eukaryota; kingdom Viridiplantae; phylum Streptophyta; class Magnoliopsida; order Alismatales; family Cymodoceaceae; genus Amphibolis; species Amphibolis antarctica. Next base: position 19,660 of record JAMKPZ010015514.1, on the reverse strand, counting down.
GTTAGTGTAGGCACTTGTCACATCATGTCCCATCGATTTTTGGCTCGGACGGTCCTTTAACCGGCAGCCACCTTGTGGGTGCCAGGTAGTCAAGTGCAGGCACTTGTCACGTCATGTCTCGTCGATTTTTGGCTCAAACGGTCCCTTAACTGGCAGCCACCTTGTGGGTGCTGGTGTGTCGGGTAGTCAGGTGCAGGCACTTGTCACGTCACGTTCCATCGATTTTCACTATAAAAGGGACACGAGGGCACCTGCATTTCCCCATTTTCTCGCGTAATCTGCAGTCTTAGACATAGGGTTTTTGTTCTTCCTTCGGCAGTGGTGTTCCCCCTTTTTCCTTCTTCTTTGTCTTCATCTTCCTCTTCTTTCCTTGTTCTTTTTGCATCAACTTCCCTTTGGTTTTCTTCGTTTGCTTCGTCTCCCCCTTTAAGATGCCTCGAATAAAACACGTAACAGGTCACATCAGGCGAACGGTTGCCACTTCTCAAGACCCAATGTGGTAGTGGCTGGAGACCTTGCCTCCTACTCTGAGGCACCTACCAATGGACAACCTTGCCTGCTTGACTAGGCGGAGGCCTTCCGGTTGTAGGTATCTATCTTGCTCATGCACGGGGGGTGCGACTTGACCTTTGTCAATGTTGTCTCCTGCCTGTGGCTATCCTAGTGGCGCGGGGAACATGAGGCTTCTTGCTCTTGGGTGCTGATAGAAGGTGCGGAAGGCGAGGGATTGGCGGTGGTTGCTGGCGAAGGTTCTTGGTGGAGGACACGTCGAAAGATGTGTGTTGGGAGGCAGCAATTTTACTAAAGTTTTTAATAAATTTTCTATAAAAACCAACATGTCCTAAAAATGCTCTTATATCTTTAACTGTTCTAGGAATAGTTAGATTAGATATTAATTCCACTTTTGCTTTGTCAACTTTTATGCCTTTAGCAAAAATGACGTCCTAAGACTATTCCTTGTTTAATCATAAAATGGCATTTTTCCCAGTTTAACACACCTTTTCTGTTCACATCTCTCTAGTACTTTTTGTAAATTAATTAAACATTTTTCAAATGAGTCCCCATATATAGAAAAATCATCCATAAATACTTCTAAAAATTCATCTATGAAATCAGTGAAGATACTTGTACATCTTTGAAATGTAGCAGGTGCATTGCATAGCCTAAAAGGCATATGATTGAAGGCAAATGTTCCAAAAGGACATGTAAAAGTTGTTTTCTCTTGATCCTCAAGTGAAACAGAGATTTGATTATAACCTGAATAGCCATCTAGGAAACAATAATACTCATGTCCTGCCAATTTTTCTAACATTTGATCTATAAAAGGCAAAGGAAAGTGATCCTTCTTAGTTGCTACATTCAGTCTTCTGTAGTCTATACAAACCCTCCAACTAGTTTGAACTCTTGTTGGAACTAATTCCTTGTTGTCATTTTCCACAACTGTTACCCTAGATTTTTTTGGTATTACCTGAACTGGACTCACCCAAGAACTATCAGATATTGGATAAATTATATCATTGTCTAATAATTTTAGAATTTCTTTTTTAACAACCTCTTTAATATTTGGATTTAATCTTCTCTGTGGTTGCCTAACAGGTTTAATTTTAGATTCCAGATTAATCCTATGTTGGCAAATAGTTGAACTTATAACTTTTATGTCTGACATCTGCCATCCTGTTGCTCCCTTATGCTTTCTCAACACTTGTAAAAGATTTTCTATTTGTATTGATGTTAAATTAGAAGCAATAATGACTGGTAGATTCTCATTGTTCTCCAAAAATGCATATTTTAAATTTTCTAGAAGTGGTTTCAGCTCAAGCACAGGGTATTCTGAAATTAATGATTCGTTATCTTTTTCAAATTGTTCTTTGTTTGCTTCCATATTTTCAGTTTGCTCAAAGATTTCCTCTTTCAACATTTCTTCAGTTGATGATACATATCTTTCACCATAATCTAATTCTTCTACATTTAAGTCTTCATCTATTTTAAAAGTTTCGATTAGATTAACCTTAAAGTGTTTAAATTGAAGCTCTTTAAAATTCTTCTTAACCCCACTGAAAATATTCAGTTCTAATTTTTGATCACCTCAAGCCAGTTCCATCCAACCATTTCTACAACTTATGCAAGCATCGGCTGTAGCTAAAAATGGTCTTCTTAAAATTTTTATAGCTTGATCTTGAGTTATATTTGAAGCTTTTGTTTCCATTACAGTAAAGTCAACAGGGTTGACAAATTCCATAACCTTTACTAAAATATTTTTCACTTTTCATAAAGGTATTCATATGGATTTATCTGCTAGCTGAATCATTGTTCTAGTAGGTTTGATATTGTCCAATTTTAATTTCTCATACACAGAACTAGGCATGACATTAATTCTAGCTCCTAAGTCTATTAACACTATATTAAAATAACAATCCCCTATATAGCAGGAAATAACAGGAGTTCCTAGATCATTTAATTTTTCAAGTACAGGATTAATTAACATGGAGCTTACCTCCTTAGCTAAAAATGCCTTTTTTAGAATTTTCTTCTTTCTATTCTTAGTACAAAGAGTTTTAAGATATTTGACATAAGAAGGAACTTGCCTAATAATTTCCAATAGTGGTATGTTGACTTTAACTTGTTCAAATATTTTACTAATCTGTTCTAATTTTTGATCCTTAACATTTCTCATCCTATGTGGAAATGGAAAGTGATTTTTGTTTGTTAATTTTTCTTCCTTTATAACATCTTTCTTAACATCTTTTCTCTCAATTTCGTTACTGTTTTCATATTCTTTACTATTTTGAGTTTCTGTATTATCCTCTAACTCAGCATCAACCTTGTTTTCTAGACTAGATTTTTCTTTAATCTCTTCTTTCTTTGTAAATTTGTCATTAAATTGTTCTTCTTTATCATCCTCTTTTGGACCTTCATAAGTGACACCAAATCTTAATATTATACTTATATCTTTTGATTCCTCATTAGGTACATTGTCTGTTACAGGAACATTAAAATCTTCTTCTGAGTTAAGGGTGGCTAACACCTCAGAAGACTTTTCTATATTTTTGGAAATAGGGTCATTCATAACCTCAGATGGTCCAACTGAATAGTCCCTTACCAAATAATCAAGTAATTCATATCCTTCCCAGATTTGATCTTTTTCCTTAACTTTTTCAACTTCTAGAACTCTATAGAATTGATTTGGTGTGAATGTTGCACAAGTGTCTATAGGTTCCTATTGGAAATTTTCATCTTGTTCAGATAAATTAGAGTTCTTTATAAAAAGTTCAATGGATCTTTGAATTTCATCTAGTTTCTCCATATGATTAAATGCAGTTAAATCATTATATTGATTTTCTTCCATTACCTCAAATGGTTGTATGTTCTTCTCTGTATATGAAATATTTTCTAATGAATTCACCTCTAGATAATTCTGATTTCCATTTGAATTTTCCCAATTAAAATCATTATCTTCATATTCATTATACATTTCATTGTCTCTCATTTTCTGTATTGATTCATCATATCTATTCAGCAATTTTTCGAATTCTTGTGATAATCTTTAGATAATATAATTCTGATTGATTCCAGTACTACTTGATACATTATCTCTTAGATTTGATATACCTGTATTAGTGTTTTGAACACTCCGATCATCTTGTAAGATTAACCAATTTGAATAATTTTCATTTTGTAATTCATTTAGTCTATTATACTTTTCAGTATTTCGTATTGATTCATCTATTTTATTCGTCAACATTTGGATTTGTAATGATATATTTGATTTGTAATTTTGATTTTCATTCATATGATTGTAGTTTGAATAATAATTCTGCATTCCTGAATTGTAATTCCAGTTATAATTATTTTGAGGATTAGCATTAAGTCCTTCTAAATCATGCTGTGGAGAGTAATCATTAAACCCCATAGGTAAATAGTCTCTTCTAACATAATTAGAATAATTATAATCTTCATAACTAGTTCCTGGAACAATCACAAAATCACCCTTATACGAGTTATATGAGTCCATCATGTAATTCAGAATTTAAATACAAGACTCTACTTTGGAATAGCAATATGACTATGTAATAAAATTTAACAACAGCTATGCACATAAATCATATTACAGTCCTAGCTAACACCAAAATAGCAAAAAGTAACACCAATTGTAGGAAATTAAGCAATCCCTAACAACGGCGCCAAAAACTTATTTCGTCATTGACACAACACTTGTAATTCAATTCTTATATAAATTATGTGTGCGAAATATTTTAATTCACAGTAAGTGCATGGGTTCAGATGTAATTAGTGTGCAAGTACGGGTTTGTCCACAGGGATTAGTTTTTGCTTGGTGTTTAGCTGAATTGATGATTTCAATTAAGTGAAACATCTGATTAATTATCTTATAAGCAATGTCACAGTTGTCTTGTTCCAATTAACCACTAGGATGGTTTTTAAATACCGATTGTGTTACACCTTCTAGAGGATTTTACTTCCAAATATTTAATTCTTATAAAGCTTTAACATTATACACTTCAGTTTGCATAAAATTTAACATTCTGCACAGGAGAAGCACTTAACCCTCGAGGTAGCTTGTGGGTAAACGTCTTTGCCCTTGAACTTACTCGAGGGTAATGCTGAAATTGTGAGTTTCAGATGTAAATCAGTACGATTCAAATTGGCTGAAACTTCTAAGAGTTGAACGATTATATTTTTGGTCTTTTTATATATTTCAACATACAACACACAATACAATGCAATAAACACAATACAATACGAACAACTTGTAAAATTAAACATGCAACATTCAACATTACAACAAATATAAAAACATTGTCTAATTATCGTAACTAAGTTGATAAAGTGTGTGATTGTAAATTTCAGTGTAGTTGTAAAAAGGTAAAGTAAAATAAAGAAAATAAAAATGGAAAGAACACCTAATGCTTCATTGTAATTTCTCCCTTCGAAACTTGCTTAGGTTGGGAACTTCTCTTTATCTTTACTTCTGGTCCACCAGGTCATCAATCTGGCAAGCCTTCCTTTTGACCTTACAATGAGATTGTGGGTCATCAATCCACAATTACACTAAGAAACAGACGAGGAAGCAGCTGGTGTCGAGAGTCTCTCCTTCAAGGATACGCTTAGGTCAAGAAAAGAACAACAAACACACTACGTGAATGATTGGAGAAGAGGAGCTCGTCAACCTCCTCTTGGAAGAGATGAATAGGTGGATGATGGAAGATGGAGAAGATGGAGAATGCTCTGTAACTGTTTCAAGGCTACAGGACTATTTTATAGATGGGAGGATTGGTAGTTCACAAGCTGACAGTTAGCAAAAATCATGGTGCATGTTCGAACGTGTGAGATCATCCCATGCAATCCACTTCTTTAACCAATCCGCCCACATTCTTCACAGTTGAGCTTCAGCTAAATCAATATTTAGTTTCGCTTTGTCACACATTTCCTATAGTTACTTATCGAATTTCCCTGCAAATACTTAAGAAATACCTTTCGTGAAATTCATCATATTACAGGAGAAATAATTCATAATATTCAGGTCTTAACTATAATCGTGATTGCTTTAATATAAATGAAATTCATTGCACAGAATAAATAGGGTACAGGGTTGAGGGTAAACCAATTTACCCTCACGTAAGTTCATAGGTAAACCCTTAACGCTCACAGTATGGTCCGTGGGTAAACAATGTAACCCTCGGACTTGCATTTAAGCATAAATCATGAGTTTTCTCTGTAAATTAATCATTCTAACAGCAACCTAAAGAGTCAAATATCAATCATTCATTCCGTTCTCAATAAGTAATAAACATAAACATAATTAATGACTCAAAACTTAATTCATGCATCATTAAAGTGAATAATTGTGCATACTGCTCAAAAATATAGTTAACCTTGTAATCATCGTAATTCAATGTAGAATGCAAATAAAACTCATTAAAACACATGAATTAATATCAATAAAATGCACACTTTTGAGTCTGAACAACCACAAACATTTCTGTGAAAGAGCGTGAGAGAGAGAGATCTCAAGTTTTGTCACTAGCGTTCAACCGAAGGGAACGCGTACGTTTAGGCTGCATTCGGGGGTTGTGTGTTGGCATTCCGTGTCAGAGGAGAGTGAAGTGCGATCATTTTTCCCAACACTTCCTTTAGTTATAGAATCCTTCCACCGGCTACTAGCACCTTCAATCCCTTCTCGCCCAGGTGTCCGAGCCCATGTGTCCCATCTGGCAGTGCCACTGCCTGGACACATCTGTGGCGGCTGCCACTATTGCCAACTGGCCATCTGCCTCACTTTCTACCTCTCCTTCCATGAGGTACAGGGTACTAGTTCTTTGGCCAATTGCAACCACCCGGATACCCTTCGTCACCTTCCACTTGCCACTTCCAAAGCTAACATGGTGACCCTGCTCGTCAAGTTGGCTTATAGAAATGAGATTCTTGGCCAAGTCAAGGACGTACCTCACCTCTTAGAGTCTCCACAGTCCCTGTTTCATTTGGATTTGGACTTCACCTTGTTCGAGAACTTCCAAACATGTATTGTTGGCCAGATATACTTTCAGTATAGGCATCTCCTGGTAATTCTGCAATAGCTCCTTCTGGTACATCGTATGGAGTGACACACCCAAGTCCATCACCCATGTGTCGATCGGACTGTTGACATAGCAGATCAAGGCGTCACTTGCATCGTCTGCTAGTGCATTCGCCCCAGCTCCCCTAGTGGCATCTGCGTCTGCCCTCTTGGGTTTCGGACACTTCAATTGGAAGTGTCTGAACTTCTTGTAGTTCTAGCACTTGATTTTCGCGTAGCTTTTGCTCTTGTTGCATTCTTTCTAATGGTAGCTGGATCTCTAGCCGCTGGGCTGGCTCTGTCCATTGCTCTCCACATTAAGCGCTAATGTTGATGCCTCTCCGCTCCTCTTTTGGCGGATTCCTCGTTCAACATCAAATTCGTCACCTACCCCATATCCAACCTTCCATGTCCAAATGAGTTGCTCATAGAAGTTACCATAGTTGACCAGCTAGCCAGCAACGATAACAACAGGATCAATGCCCACACATTGTCACCGAACACAATCTCCACTGACTCCAGCTGGGTCAAGATCATGTTGAATTCGTTCACATGATCGATTGTCGATGTTCCCTCCTGCATCTTCATGTTGAAGAGCCTACACATGTGGAAAACCTTGTTGGAAGTCATTAGCTTCTCATACATGTTGGATAGGGCCCGCATGACTCTAACCGTTGTAGTTTCCTTGGCAATATTGAACAACACGTTCCCTGCCAGTGAAAGTCTAATTTGCCCCAGAGCTTTTCTGTCTAAAAGCTCCCACTGCTCCTGCTCCATTTTCTTCAATTTCCATCCTGACAACGGCTGATGGAGATCCTTCTGGTATAGACTATCCTCCATCTAAATTTTCAAAAACCCAAAATCTCTCCTATTGAACTTATCGACATCGAGCTTCCTCTCCTCTGCCATCACTGACTTTTTCTAGGATTCCGGATGGAACACTTCGGTTGCCGCTTCCCTATAGCCGACTACCACTTCTCCTACCAGATGTCATTTGCGCCTGACGACTGCCTGCTCCTAGCGGCACTCACCTCCAGATGCCTCTCTACCCTACTGGCTGCTGCTTCTCCTGTCGAGTGTTGTCTACTCTTGACGACCGCTTGTTGCAGACTGCACTCTCCTTCAGACGCTGCTCTACTCACCCAGCTGCTAGCTGGTTCTACCTGGTAGTCGACACCACCACCTGTAATTGCGAACTTGCTTTGTGTTCTCCAACGATGCTCCCACTTGACCTGGAAGCTCTGACACCAATTGTTGGGAAAATGATCATCTTTCCATGTGCCATAACATGGTTGCACAACACTCCTCAACTCGTACGCATCCCAAAAGTGTGTGTCTCCTCAGGTTGTTCACCAGCGATGGAAGACAAGCTCTCTCTCTCTCATAGTAACGTATTGGTGGAAGGAATGAGGGAGAAGAAGGAAGAATAAGATGCAGAGATTTATGTGGTTCGGTAGAATGGCCTACTCCATGGGGTGCTGATGCTCTTTTAACCTTCGTGTCGCCAACAAGCAACCACACAAATTGATCTTTCGATCTCTCCCACTTGCGCTGACACCTTCTTCTCCATTACAGCAGTTGTCACTCTCTTGCAACAGCATTTTGTGGTGTCACATGTTACACCCTATATATAGGGAAACACAAAAGAGAACCCTAAGAGATGAACCCTCGAACATATCGCTAGCCTCAAGCTTATTGCCACCCAGTAGCCGCATGGATACACTAGGCTCTCGGACCTGCAGCCGCTTGTGACCTGTCTCTGGCCACACCTATCTTTCAGCCGGTTGCCGTTGGGTTGACTCGACTGTCGGTTCTTCTGGGCTGATTGCCGCTTGGCCGGCTTGGTCATACTCTTGCTCCTCTGGTCTTCGGCTCTCGCCCTCTTGTAGCTCTATACCAGTCCGTAGACTTAAGGCCATATAATTATGATCATAAACTTAAGCCATAGACTTAAGGCCGTAAGGTTAAGGTTCTTCGCTCTCGCTCTTGCCCTCTGTGCAACCCCTGCTGCCCTATTCCTGGCTGCCTCCCTGTGACTTGGGCAGCCGCTTGACTTCCGGTGGAAGCCCGGTCCTTCACACTTGCAGCCTAACCCATGGGCACCTAGTTGCTCCAATGTAGCTACCACCTTGTGGACCCGATTGTCGCCTGCTTTCTGGCGGAAGACTGTCTCCACTCCTTGTAGCCCTAACATGGACACCCTATCCAAAACTTCTGAGCTCATCCCTTCTCTCTTCCCTTAGCCGAATCTTTCATCACGTATGAACTTAAACTTTCATGTGACATTGTATCATTATATTATGAACTATATTCATATCTAACACTTATTTAACTAACTATATCCCTTTGAATATCAAGCTTAAGTGTTCTAAAAATTAAGTATACTTAAACCACTAAGTAAAACACTTAACCTGAATTGAATATTCAAGTGTTAAATAATTTAGCATTAAGTTCAATAATATTTCCAGTTATGTTCAAGTAATAACTAAATAGATAATTAGCAAATATAATTACAACTTTTAAAGTACCATCAAATATTAATAAAATTATGATTAAGCATTTATCATCAAAACATAATACTCAACAATCTCCCCCTTTTTGATGATGACAAAATTAATTTGATGTTGTAATTATCTATTATTTTAATTTTCAAATTTCAAATATATCTCCCCCTTTTTGTCATTATTCAATAAAATACTTGGGTTAGAGAATATTTGAAAGCATTCAAAGAGTTAAAATTAATAAATCTAGCTTTAATTGAATAGATAAATAAGATAAAACATGTAAAACATAACTGAATAGTTAATAAACTATGTTTGTAACAAGTAATTTGGAAATTGCATCATTTACAAACAAAGGTTCGACATATAATTTTAGCTTTATAAATCAACACAAGAAATCAGAAAAATACAATTTATCCTTGATTTCTCCTCTGATTCTGAACAGTACTAATTATAGTTTGTGATACTTGTCGACCAATTTATTCTCCTAATTGTATAATATAGTCAATCTCTGTAGGAGTTAACAAATCTTTTGTAGTCAAAGGTTGTGACTGTTTTGTTGTTGATTGTTGCTGTACTACTGTAACTGGTGGTTTAGAAATAAATTTCTTATATTCTGCAATTGTGAATGATCTTGTATTGAAGGATTTTCTTGGCCACTGATTTACATCATATCCTGTGCCAATTATCAACTTGACAAGACTAATTCCATAAAATAATTTTGAATGTCTATGTTGAATGGAATCCAAAAATAGTTTACGCCAATTCAATTGTATTCTCTACATAACAACATAGGTTGCATATAAACAAATTTTCTCTATGTTCAATATGCCATTTCTTTTAAAAAATCTGTGCTTATAGAATTTTTGCTATAAATTTGGTTTTGCCATTTAATTCATCTAAATACTGTAATCTACCATAAGATTAAGAGTTTCTTGCTACTGAACTAATGTTCCAATCTAGCAAGCTAAGTGATGTTCTATTTAATAGTTCACCCACATTTTTCAATTTCAATGTATCATATACCAATTGAAGAGAGATTTCAAAAATAGTGTTATCAATGTTGCTAAATAATTTGTCTTCCTCAACATATAAGTTAGCATAAAAAACAACTATCACTTCTTTAAAAACATCTAACTTACAGCTTATTGGTATTATGTCTAACAGATCTTGAAGCTGTAAGAGATCCTTGATCTCTTGTAAATCTTTAAAGTTTATAGGCTTTTCATATAGTATTTCAGTATTCACAAATTTATAATAATTATCCAGACATTCTTAACTTCTAAAATAGAGATTTTCTATTGAAATACCTTCTTCAAGAATAGAATGTGAAGTGCTTGGCAAATCTTCAACATCCTCTATCTGTGACTGATAAACAACCAATCTCAAATTATCTTCATTCTACACTTGTGAAGTCTCTTGTTGTTGATTGACATACTCCTCTTCAGCTTGTAAATCAAGAGATTCTTTTATGGTTTGTTCCTTTGAGATTGTTGGAGGACTGTAATGCTCTTTCATAAAATCTGAAATGTGATCTTCTGGAGCTTCCTCTATAGCTTGTTCATCAACTGATACATGCTCAGAAACTGGTTCTACTATATGTTCTAACTATAATATTTCCCCAACTTGTTCCTATGCATTAGTCTGAACAGTTGCATCATGTTTATTTCTCTTCAAGCTCTTCAATTATTCACCCAATTTCTGATCATCAAGTGTTTCAAAAACTTCATCTTGTTCTTCTATAGAGACAGATATAGCAGACCACTATGCTTTTAAATTTCTCAAAATTTCCTCAATAGTGTCTATTTGATCTTTTGAAGAACTGTCTGTCTCTATAAAAATAGTTTCTAGAACAACTGTAAGTATACCATCTGATTCATCATGTATTCCAGTATACCTTTCAAATTGAGGTAGAATGTTGCTTATCAGAGCTTCTTCTTGCTTCCATTAATTCATTAATTGCATGTAAATCCTAAGAAGTCTTTCTTTCCTATTGATATACTTTTGCATTTCAGCAAAAGCTCAAAATCTATCGTTATTGTGTTTGCAAAACATAATCAGAAACATCATTCCTTTGATTTATCAAACTGAATGATGATGTGCCTTGAAACACATGTTTTACACACAAATCATGCACAACAAAACTTGACCGCTTTGCTAGAACAGAATCAACAACAAATAGAAATGACTTAGAAATAGTTACTTCTCTTTTCTTAAAATTAACAATTACCTTTTGAAAACATCTCAATTCAAAAGATGAGAGAAATGATTTACCTATCCACAAATCTTCATTATCACTCCCACTGCTGGTAGACTTAGAACTACTACTAGAAGTATTTGAATGGACTACTTCAACTTGTGTCTGTGTAGTGGTGGCATTAAACCAATCTTCAAACTCTTCAACCCTACTTTTGGGTGTGAATCTTTTTGAAGTTGACAGTTGTGGACGGATGGGTTTAGTCTTCTTAACAAGAGTGAGTTTTTTATGTCTCCTTGCAGCAGCTCTTGAAGACTCTCCTATTTCAAACCTAGTGAGCGGTGTCATTGATTTAGCAAATGATTTTAACACATACCACTCATCACACTTGATGTTGTGTATCTTTTCTCCTTGAGACCATAATCTTAGATACCAATTCTCTTTTTTTGCATTCTTTATTTCCTTTGCAACTACTTCAAAAACCTCAGGAGAGAAGTCATACCTCAACTTCAATAAGTCTATCTCTTACTCAACCTTGTCGATTTTCACCATCCATGTTCGTGGGAGTAGCAATGGAACTTGAATGATCTTCTTCCCGCGTGCTAGTGCTAAGTTACTATGAGACAAACTTCTTCTCCTTCTACGTACCAGCAAGTTGCTCACATAGTCTAGGGTAGAGGGCTTTTAGAATTTAAGCCTTATATGCTAAGAGATTAGAGGTTAAGGTTGTCAAATTTTTATAATCAAATCTGACTTAAAGATTTTTTCTATTCAATACTACCTTAACTTAAGTTGTTACATGTATTTCATGTGGAAACATTAAAATGCTAGAGAACTAAAGGAGTCTTCATTAAAACTCCAGAAAGTTATGACAAAAGATTGAAACTCTTTAGTTTTAAATAAGAACAACATAAACTTGAAAGGTCTCTAAGGATGAACTTGAACTGTGGATCTTCTAAGGTAAATAATACTTTTTAAATGCATAGATCCTATTCAAGTTCTAATTTTGATTTTAATTTAAACTAATTAAAAATTTAAACAATTAAGTATTTTCTCCCCCTTAGAATAGCTTGCTCCCCATAGAACAGAGCTATCCCCAATTTTTTTTTTTTTTCATTTTTTTTAAAAACCTTTCAAAACAGAAAATTAAGAAACATAATCAAAATAGTTACATACTATTACAAATTAAACATTAGTTTCGATATTTTTAATCTAATGTCTGCACTAATCTTCAAAACATCAAAATAGAACATTCTCAATCTAAAATAGTGCAAAAATAATATTCCCTAATCATTCAATTTAGAATGATGAATGACTTAAACATACTTCAATTGAATAGTTAACACAGTAAAGTAATTTCAGTATCAATATTTTTTAAGAACATTAATATTGATATTGCTGGCATTTTTGAACTCAATTAATCACAAATTAAAATAGTCTCAGTTCAGACTTTCTATTATACCCATGAAATAGTCAACAATCCCAGATCAATTGATCTTAGGTTGCTGGGTTTTGAGAAACTCAGTACGTTAACTACCCTATCAGACTTAATCGCCCGAGTATAAAAGGTCTGAAAGACTTTTCATTAAATTCAAAAAATTTATACCAGCACTTAAAAAGATTATTCATAAAATAAATTTTAGCTATTATACTAATTAACTTCATTACAATTACTGAAATTTAACACACTCTATGAAGACATAAAAATACATTCATACAATCTTCATCATTTAATCCATTGTAGAATTAAAGTATTGAATCAAATTGATAAATCCCATCTTTCTGTAAAGATTTTCAGTATAGTCAAAAGAGTTTTATGTTTTTCTTATGTGATATAAATATATAAGAACATATATAAACTCATACAAATTGAGAAAAACATGAATATCAAATACTTTATATTCATTTTCCTTTTTTTCTTTTTTGTTCATTTTTCATACAGATCAAATTTGAATAATGGATAGGACACTTAGACATTAGGGTAGGACATGCTTTAAACATTAGATAACCTACATATACCAAGGTTTAACCTTAATCTTGAAAAAGTATTTTCATCTAAGGGTTTTGTGAGTAAGTCAACCAATTGTTTAGATGTAGGAACATGCTTTAACTTTATATTTTCTTTAATTACATTATCTCTTAGAAAGTGATGTCTAACTTCTATATGTTTTGCTTTGGAATGTAAAATAGGATTCTTAGACAAATTAATGGTTGAGCTACTATCACAGAAAATTTGTGTGAGTTCAAAGGTGTGATTAAAATCTTTTAAGATTTGTCTAATTCACAGGATTTGAGCATAGCAAAGTGTAGCTGCTACATATTTAGCTTCGATTGTAGATAAGGCTACACAATTTTGCTTTTTGCTAAACCATGAAACTAAGGAATTTCCTAGTAACTGACAAATGCCACTAGTACTTTTTGTTTTTGATTTACAGCCTATGTAATCAGCATCATTGAATCCCACTAGTTCCAATGAATTATATTTAGAATAAAACAATCCAAAATCTTTGGTTCCTTGTAGATATTTAAAGATTCTTTTAATAGCTAATAGGTGTGACTCCCTAGGATTAGATTGATATCTAGCACAAGTACACACATTGAACATAATATCAAGTCGACTAGCTGTCAAATAAAGTAATGAACCAATCATACTTCTATATTGTTTTATGTCTACTGATTTCTCATAATTGTCCATATCTAATTTTGTGATAGTACTCATAGGTGTATTTTTAGTTTTAGTTTTGTCAAATCCAAACCTCTTTAATAAATCTTGAGTATATTTTTCTTGACAAATAAAAGTTCCTTTATCTAATTGCCTAATTTGCAATCCTAGAAAGAATAATAGTTCACCCATCAAACTCATTTCAAATTGACTTGTCATGTCATTTGAAAATGATTCAACTAATTTTTCGTTTGTTGATCCAAATATGATGTCATCAACAAAGATTTGAACTACCAAAATATCTTTTTCAGTCCTCTTGATAAAGATTGTATGATCTGCATTTCCCATGGAATATCCTTTTTCCACAAGAAATTTAGACAATCTCTCATACCAAGACCTAGGTGCTTGTTTAAGGCCATAAATAGCTTTCTTAAGCCTATAAACATACTCAGGATGTTGTGAATCTTCAAATCCAGGAGGTTGTTTTACATAAACTTTTTCATTTATATATCCATTTAGAAAAGCAGTTTTAACATCCATTTGATGTAACTTAAAGTTCATTTAACATGCAAAATCTAATAATATTTGAATAGACTCTAGTCTAGCAACAGGAGCAAATGTTTCATCATAATCAATTCCTTCCTCTTGCTTATAACCTTGTGCAACCAATCTAGCTTTATTTTTGACTATATGACCAATTTCATCAGTTTTGTTTCTAAACACCTACTTTGTTCCTATAATCGCATGATTTTCAAGGGGTGGTACTAGATCTCATACTTCATTTTTGATGAATTGATTTAGTTCATCTTGCATAGCTAAGTACCAAAATTCATCAACCAATGCATCATCTATTTTCTTAGGTTCTAGCATAGAAACAAAAGCATAAGCACCACATATATTCACTACTAAAGATCTAGTCCTAACACCTTGATTAGGATCACCTATTATCTGATTTGTAGGATGAGATGAAGAATAACACCAAGGCCAATAACACCAAGGCCTATGATCATTTTGAATATTTTCCTTTATATTGGCATTTTCTTCTATTTGATCATTATTGTTCAAATTAATATCTCTTATCCTATCAGATATTTCCTCTATATCTCTTACAATAGTATTTAAATCTTCTGGGAGAGTTTCTAAATCTTCATCATTATTAACAACATGTTTAACATCTAAGTGAGAATTTTTGTCGAAATTAACATGTAGGGATTCCTCAATTATTTTTGTTGATTTATTGTAAACTCTATAAACTTTACTTCTAATTCAATAACCAACAAAAATACCTTCATCTGATTTGGCTTTAAATTTGTCTCTACTATCCTTAGTGTTCAATATGTAACACTTACAGCCAAATGTTTTCATGTAGTTTATTTTGGGAATCCTATCATACCATATCTCAAAAGGGGTTTTATCAATAATAGATTGTAAATGTACTCTATTTATGACATAACATACTGTATGAATTGCTTTTGCCAAAAAAGATGGTGTCTTATTCCCATTTAGCATAGTTCTAGCCATTTCTTGAAGCGATCTATTTTTACATTCCACTACTCCATTTTGTGAAGGAGCTCTAGGAAATGAATACCTATAATCTATCCCAACTCTTCACAAAAAGTGTTCATTTGATTATTATCAAACTCAATACCATGATCACTCCTAAGTTTTTGAATTTTAACACTTTGCTCATTTTGTACTTTATTACAAAATACTTTAAATGCTTCAAAAACTTCAATCTAATGTGCTAGAAAGTATACCCAAGTAAATCTAGAGTAGTCATCAACTAATACATAGGCATAACGTTTTCCTCCTAAACTAGTTGTTCTAGTTGGTCTAAATAAGTCCATATATACTCATTCTAAAACTCTTTTGCTTGCTACTTCATTTAACAATGTAAAGGATGTTTTGTGTTGTTTACCTAATTTACATGCTTTGCAAATAAACTCATTTGAGTGTTTAATGCTAGGTAAACCCCTAACTAGATCTTTTCTGGATAGCTTTTCTAATAGCTTTGTATTTGAATGTCCTAGCCTTTTATGTCATAACTGATGAACACGTAAGTTTGATATTCGAATGGGTACAATAATTTAAATAAGTGTTAGATAAGTATAAGGTTCATAAATCAATGATGGAATGTCACGTGAAATTTTAAGTTCACACGTGATGTGCAAATTGGTGTTTTAATGTTAAAAGTCTGAAAATATTAGGAAACTGACGAACAATGTTCAGCGTTTTAACATTGGCACATGATTTCTTAAGTTCGGCTCGTGTGTTTTTATGTGCATGTGGTTTGAACAGTTATAGGTGTTTTAGTACTAAAAGTTTGAAAATATTAGGAAAGTGATGATGGATGTTTTGGCATTTTAGTGAATGTACGTGAGCTTTTAAGTTAAATACGTGATATTCAGTTTTAGGAAGAGTGAACAGTATTCGGCGTTTTAAGGTTAAAAGTCTAAATATTTTAAAAAGTTAATGTTAAAAACCTAAAATTAAATGAACGAAATTTTTAGTTGAATAATTCAATGTTTTATTTTTAAATCATTCTTAAGTGATCGTGTAGGGACATAGTTGAGCTTTTACAGGTAAATCGTGGCTATGATCATCGACTTTGAATATTTCAAAGTAGAATAAATGGATTGTTGATATTCTAGAATAATCTAGAAAAATAAATGAAAAATCTAGAAACAAAGCACATGTTCTCTATGAACATGGGATAAAACAGGAAGTTATTGAATATTTCAATGACACATTCAAGAGTTTTCATAGACATAATGGAAGTGATGGAAGGAGTGTATTTTGCTCTATAAATACACTTGAAAACTCGATTGATTAGAGAGGCATTGAATTAAGAAGATATAGTTGCATTTTTTAGAAACACAGATCTAGCTCAAGATCAAGTTTGAAGTTATCAAGATTAAGGTTCAACTCGAAAAAGACATTCAAATGTTCAAAGCTTCAAAGTGAAGTTAGTTCGAGGTTGAAGATCAAAGGTGAAGATTCAAAATTGTTGATCATGTAAGAGTTGTGCTAAATAGTTAGATTTTGTAAAGAGAGAGATCATATTTTTGCTTAGATGAATACTTACTCTATTTGTAAAGCAAAATCGATTCATCTTACTCTTCTTCAATGAATTAGATAGTTTTACTAGAATCTACAAGAACAGAGTTGTGCTTAAACATTATAAAGAATCTTAGTAAATAAAATTGAGATTTTCTTGAAAATTCTGTGTGATTGTGTTCTTGTTTATCTAGTAGAGATTAATTTTTCTAAAGACACAATTCACCCCCCCTATTGTGATCCTAAACACTACTAAATGGATCCTACAATTGGTATCAAAGCTTTATTTCTTTATTGTTGTTTAGAATCTCACTATCTAGTTTATTTCTGTATATAGTGTCTTTCTCTATTTTAATAATTGAAATACAATACTTCAAACGATGTCATTGTCATGACTGAAGGATAGCCTACCACTCATCCTCTTATGTTTGATGGTAGTAATTATGGCTACTGGAAGTATAGGATGCAAGTTCTCTTTCAATCTGTTGATTTTAAACTTTGACACATAATTAGCAATCCTATGGTGTTAGTTATTTCTCCATTTGATACATTGACTTATGATAAAAAGGAGAAAATGACACTAAATGATAAAGGGCTTAATATTTTGTTTTGTGCTTTATCTCATGATCAATTTAATAAAGTTTCTACTTACAAAACTACACATGAGGTATGACATGTATTAGAAGTTGCCAATGAAGGTACTAACCAAGTGAAAGAGTCCAAAATAATATGTTAGTACATAAATATGAGCTGTTTACAATGAGTGTATTTTTGACATGTTTTTCTGATTTCTTGAGATTGTAAATTCTTTAAAAGCATTAGGCAAGAATTTTGAGGAAAAAGAAATAGTCAAAAAAGTCCTTAGGTCTCTTACTAAAAATTGGGCTCAAAAGACTACATTTATAGAAGAGTCCAAGGATTTAAATGTTTATTCTCTACATGATCTAATTGGAAATCTAATTGCCTATGAAGTTTAGCATTTAGATCCAAAAGGGAAAAATGCCAGAAAGGATTTGGCTTTTGAGGCTGATACAGACTTAGAAGCCTCAAGTGATTCTAACAAAGATCTGCTTTTGTTGACCAGAAAGTTTAAAAACTTGTTGAAGAATCATAGGAATCAAAAGTTAGCAAAGCAATTTAGAGAGGTGGAGAAGAGATCTTTTCAAAATGAGAAGATCATATGTTACAAATGCAATAAGCCAAGTCACTTTCAAACAAATTGTCCTCTTAATAAGAATAATAGGAAAAGCTTTAAAGGAGATAAGAGGAAGAGGTTTAGAAGAAGAAAAGCCATGAAAGTGGCATGAGATAATTCATCTTCTTCACAAAGTGATGAAAAGAAGAATTCAACATCAGAAAGTGAATGCTCATCGAGTACAAATTCAGAGACAAAGAATCTAGCAAATGTGTGCTTCATGGCTGATAATAATGAGGTATCTTCTGACCCTGATGCTAGTTATGAAAATTTTGATAAATTGTTATTTGAGTATAATAAACTAGCAAAGAAATATAAAAAGTTAAAATCAGAAGATAAAAACACTAGGAAATTGCTAGAAGAATTTGAATCTAGAGTTAATTTCTTAAGTACTACTGTAGATAAATTTAAAGAAGAGAATCATAAGCAAGCTGAGGATATTTCAATGTATAAAATAATTGAAAAGGACTTGCACAATGATCTTGAAAATATTGGTGCTAAACATAAGGAAAAATTCTGAAGATGTTAGTTCAAAAATATCAACATATGTTTCAAAAGTAAAAGATCTGTAGTTACAGGTAGAGGATTTAAATGCTTGTGTTAATTCCTTAATTGAGTTGAAAAAGACATCCGAAGATGAAATTTAGATGTTAAAAGCTAAAAATTTAAATCTCAAATTTAGATGTTAAAAGAAAATTTTAAAATCGATCAATGGTATAAGGACAAGAAAAGTCAAGATGTACCTAAGTACACCAATAGATCTAAAAATAATAATTTCAACTATGCAGAAAATAGAAATAAATTTTCTGATTATGATGAATTCAATACTAATAATGATCAGAAATCATATGAGTTGAAAAATAATAGTAAAAAGGAAACTGTTGGGCTTAATGGTAAGAACTCCAAAAGTACAAGTGTTATTAAATCTATTAAGACTAACTCTCCTTCCAATATTCTTGGACCCACTCAAGAATGGGTTCCAAGAAATAAAATTTCTTTTTAATCTATTTTGTAGGTGAACAGATCGAAATGAATAATGGATAGTGGGGCATCCAACTACATGACAGGAGACAAAAGCTTATTGACATTACCAAGACAAAGAATGGACATGTTACCTTTGGGAATAAAAGCAAAACCAAAATACTTGGATCCGACAAGGTAAAGGTAACTAAAAAGTGTTTTATTAATGATGTCTTATCATTAGAAAATTTATAATTCAATTTATTGAGTGTTCCTATTTTGATGCAAGTATACAGAGTTATATTTGAAAATAACTTGTGTCAAATAATAGATAAAGATACAAATGAAGTATTATTCATTGCAAATAAGAAATGTTTTGTTTGTATTCTTAGTTTGCCTTATGACATTATAAATGTCATTGCCTGTTTGATTGTAAAGTCAGATGAAATTCAATTATGGCATAGAAGGCTAGGACACTCAAATATAAAATTATTAGAAAAGATCTAGCTAGGGGTTT
>JAMKPZ010015513.1:0-13476 GCA_024699675.1 Amphibolis antarctica | reverse complement strand
TGCCTGTTTGATTGTAAAGTCAGATGAAATTCAATTATGGCATAGAAGGCTAGGACACTCAAATATAAAATTATTAGAAAAGATCTAGCTAGGGGTTTACCTAGTATTAAATACTCAAATGATTTTATGTGCAAAGCATGTCAATTAGGTAAACAACATAAAACATCTTTTAAATCATTAAATGAAATAGCAAGCAAAAGAGTTTTAGAATTTGTTCATATAGACTTATTTGGACCAACTAGAACAACCAGTCTAGGAGGTAAACATTATGCTTTTGTACTAGTTGATGACTATTCTAGGTTTACTTGGGTATACTTTCTAGCACATAAGACTGAAATTTTTGAAACATTTAAAATATTTTGTAATAAAGTACAAAATGAGCAGAATGTTAAAATTCAAAAACTTAGGAGTGATCATGGTATAGAATTTGATAATAATCAAATGGATACCTTTTGTGAAGAGTTGGGTATAGATCATAGGTATTCATTTCCTAGAGCTCATTCACAAAATGGCATATTAGAATGTAAAAATAGATCACTTCAAGAAATGGCAAGAACTATATTAAATGAGAATAAGACCACTATTCTTTTGGGCAAAAGCAGTTCATACAACATGTTATGTCATAAATAGGGTATATTTATGTCTTATTATTGATAAAACACCTTTCGAGATATGGTATGATAGGGTTCCCAAAATAGATTACATGAAACCATTTGGTTGTAAGTGTTTTATAATAAACACTAAGGAAAGTAGAGACAAATTTAAAGCTTAATCAGATGAGGGTATTTTTGTTGGTTACTCTACTAGGAGTAAAGCTTATAGAGTTTATAATAAATCAAAAATAATAATTGAGAAATCCTTACATGTCAATTTCGATAAAAATTCTCATTTGGATGATAAACATGTTGTTAGAAATGATGAAGATTCAGAAATTCTCCCTGAAGATTGAAATAGTGTTGACAGAGAAATTAAAGATATATCTGATAGGATAAGAGATATGAATTTGAATAATGATAATCAAATAGAACAAAATGCCAATATAGAGGAAAATGTTCAAAGAGATCATAAGCCTTAGCGTTATGCTTCATTTCATCCTCCAAATTAGATAATAGGTAATCCTAATCAAGGAATTAGGATAAGATCTTTAGTAGTCAATATATGTGGTACTTATGCCATTGTTTCTATGCTAGAACCTAAGAAAATAGATGTTGCATTAGTTGATAAATTTTGGTATTTAGCTATGTAAGATGGGCTAAATCAATTCATTAGAAATAAAGTATGGGATCTTGTACCACCCCTTGAAAATCATACTATTATAGGAACAAAATGGGTGTTTAGAAACAAAACTGATGAAACTAGTCATATAGTCAAGAAAAAAGCTAGATTGGTCGCTCAAGTTTACAAGCAAGAGGAAGCAATTGATTATGATGAAACATTTGCTCCTGTTGCAAGACTAGAATCTATTCATATATTATTAGTTTTTGCATGTTATATGAATTTTAAGTTACATTAAATGGACGTTAAAATAGCCTTTCTTAATGGTTACATAAATGAAGAAGTTTGTGTAAAACAACATCCTGGTTTTGAAGATTCACAACATCTTAAGTATGTTTATAGGCTTAAGAAAGCTCTTTATGGCCTTAAACAAGCACCTAGGTCTTGGTATGAGAGATTATCTAAATTTCTTGTGGAAAAAGGATATTCCATGGGAAAGGTAGATCATACACTCTTTATCAAGAAAACTGAAAATGATATTTTGGTAGTTCAAATATATGTTAATGACATCATATTTAGAGCAACAAATGAAAAATTGGTTGAATCATTTTCAAATGACATGATAAGTCAATTTGAAATGGGTATGATCAATGAACTATCATTCTTTCTATGTTTGCAAATTAGGCAATTAGATAAAGGAATCTTTATTTCTCAAGAAAAATATACTCATGATTTGTTGAAGAGGTTTGGATTTGACAAGACTAAAAATAAAAATACACCTATGAGTACTATCACTAAGTTAGATACAAATGCTTTTGAAAAATCCATAGATATAAAATAATAGAAAAGTATGATTGGTTCATTACTTTGCTTGACAGCTAGTCGACCAGATATCATGTTTAGTGTGTGTAATTGTGCTAGATATCAATATAACCCTAAGGATTCACACCTATTAGCTGTTAAAAGAATTTTTAAGTATCTACAAGGAACCAAAGACTTTGGATTGTTTTATTTTAAATACAGTTCATCAGAACTAGTGGGCTTTAGTGATGCTGATTACGTAGGTTGTAAATCTTAAAGAAAAAGTACTAGTAGCACTTGTCAGTTACTAAGAAATTCTTTAGTGTCATGGTTTAGCAAAAAGCAAAATTGTGTAGTTTTATCTACAATAGAAGTTGAATATGTAGCTATTGTACTTTGTTGTGCTCAAATCCTTTGGATCAGACAAACTTTAAAATATTTTAATCACACTTTTGAACCCACTTAGATTTTCTGTGATAGTAGCTCTGCAATTAATTTGTCAAAGAATCCTGTTTTACATTCAAGAGTTAAACATATTGAAGTAAGACACTATTTTCTAAGGAATAATGTGATTAAAGGAAATATAAAGTTCAAGCATGTTCCTACAACTAAATAATTGACTGACTTATTTACAAAACCCTTAGATGAAAATACATTTTCAAGATTGAGATTAAACCTTGGTATATGTAGATTAATTGATGTCTAAATGTCATATTCATTATTCAAAACTAATTTGTTCCTAAATAATAATAACTATTATATATAAAAAGTATTTGATATTTATGTTTTTCTCAATTTTCACAATTTTATATATTTTCTTATATATATATTTATCACAAAAGAAAAAAAACACAAAAACTCTTTTGACTGTGCTAAGAATTTGAATAAAAAGAATGGACTTATCAGTTTGATTCAGTACTTTAATGCTACAACTAGTTACTTGATGAAGATTGTGTGAATGCATCTTTATGTCTTCATAGAATGTGTTAAATCTCAATAACCTTATTGGAGTTAAATTAATCAGTACATCAACATATATGGTTTATATTGAATAATCTTTTTAATTTTTAAATGCTGGTACAAATTTTTTTTTGTGCTTAATGAAAAATCTTTTAGACCTATTATACTTGAGTAACTAAGTTCGATGAGGTAGTTAACTCGATGCACTAAGTTTCTTAAAACCTTGCAACCTAAGATCAATTGATCTAGGATTATTGTCCCAAAGTTCGTTACATGGGTGTAATAGAAAGTCTGGATTAAGACTGTTTTGATTTATGTTTTAAACACCAGCAAAATTAATATCTTTAAAAGATATGTCGATACTAAAATTACTTCATTATTGTTTACTATGTTAACTATTCGAATGGAGCAAATTAAAAATCATTCATCATTCTGAGTCTTGTGATCAATGAATAGTGTTTTTGGACTATTCTAGATTGAGAATCTCCTGATTTGATGTTTTGATGATTAGTACAGCTATTAGATTAAAAATATCAAAATTAATATTTAATTCATAATAGTATTTAACTATTTTTTCTTATGGTTTTTAATTTTCTGTTATGAAAAGTTTTTAAACAATGGAGTAGCTCTATTCTAGGGGGAGCAAGCTATTCTGTAGGGGGAGGAACTCCTAATTTCTTAACTTTAATTAATTTAAATGGAGTTCACTATTTAAAAATTTAGAACTTGAATAGGATCTAAATACTTACAAATGTATTAAATAATTTATAAAGATCCAAAATTCTAATTTAAGGTTAAGTATTCCTACCACTGTGACCTTCTCAATTTAAGTTGTTAAGTTTTAAAACTTAAGAGTGTGGTTAAATTCCCAAAACCTTCAGCATTTTGACACTAGTCTCCTAAAGTTTTTAGAGTTTTAATGTTCTCACGTGAGATACACATGACAACTTAAGTTAAGGTACTAGTTAATAGAAATAATCTAGTCAGATCTGATTAGAGATAGATCCGAGAACCATAACTCCCAATCTCTTAGCATATAAGGATTAAATTCCCACAATCCTCTGCCCTAGCTTTCGAATGCAAAAAGCTTACGTAGAAGAAGAAGCTTGTCTCTCACACTTACGACAACCAAGCCAATGGGTTGCGGGAAGAAGGTTATTGAAGTTCCACCACTTCTCCCACAGACATGGCAAGTGAAGATTTACAAGGTTGAGCAAGAGATAAAGCAGCTAAAGTCAAGGTATGCCTTCATTTCAGAGGTTTTTGAGGCAATTGCAGAGGAGGTTAAAAATGCAGAAAAAGAGAATTGGATATTGAGATTGCGATCACATGGAGAAAGACTGCATAATGTTAAGTTTGTAGAGTTATATGTGTTGAAGTCTTTCGCAGAGTCTATGACACCTCACACAACTAAAACAATAGCAATTGCAAAGTCTTCTAGAATTGCAAAAATGAGTAGAAAAACAACTTCAGTGAAGAAGAGCAAATCTTTTCAACCATCAGATTCAAGGTCAAAAAGATTTACACCCAAGAGTATGGTTGAAGAGTTTGAAGACTGGTTTCACGCCACTACTGCTAAAGAAACTACAGAAGTAGTTAGTACTAAAGTCTCTACATTAGATAGCAGCGTTCATTTTGTTAATGATGAAAGTAATGAAGGCCTATACATAGGTAAAACATTTATTACTTCTTTTGAAGTTCGAGGTCTTCAAAGAATGGCTAATGAATTTGCAAGAAGAGAAGTTATTGTTGCATAGTCTTCTTTAAATATTATAGAAGCCATACCAGCAAATTGGTCAAGTTTTGCTGTAAATGATTTATGTGTAAAACTAGTGCATAAAGGCAATACATCTTTCAGTTTGATTAATTAGAGAAATGATGTCTCTAATTATATATCCACACATAAAAATGATAGGCTTAAAGTTTTTGCTGAAATGCAAAAATATTTTGATAGAAAAGAAAGTCTTCCCAGAATTTATATTCAATTAATGAGTCGATGGAAGCAAGAAAATGCTCTAGTGAGCATACTATCACCCCAAGCTAAAGTATTTACAGGAAATTTTGAAGAAGCTAGAGGTGTACTTTCAGTTGTTCAAGAATCAAGTGATACAGTGAAAGAAAGTTCGATTGGTGAACAAATGGAAACTTTGGAAGATTGTTTGAAAAATCTGAAAGAACAATGGTTGATTGCATCAGTTCACACTGAAGAACAGAGAACAACTTCTGAACAATCTGAAGATCAAACTTTGGGTGATTAATTGCAAAGTTTGAAAAAGCAAAGATTTAATGAATCTATTTATACTGTAGCATAGGAATAGGTTGAAGAAGTAATACAGTCTTTAGAAGAACAACCAGTTCCTAAACATGTTTTAGATGAACATATGACAAAGGAAGCTCCTGAGTTGCCCATTGCTAGTGGAAATATTAATGAGCAAACAATTCCTCAAGATGTTTCGGTTGACCAAACAATAGAGGAAATTCTTTATTTTCATGTTGCAAATGAGGATATTAATGAGCAACAAGAAGCATCTTTTCATGAAGACAACCTAAGACTAGTTGTATATCAATCATAGACTGAAAATGATGAAGATCTGTCAGGGTTTTCACATTTAGTTCCTAATGAAGGTATTTCTCTAGACAATTTATTTTTCAAAAATCAAGAATGTCTGGATAGATATAATAAATTTTTAAATGCTAAGATTATCTATGAAAGACCAATGAACTTTAAAGGTTTACAAGACATTAAAGATCTCTTACAGTTTCAAGGTCTTATAGATATTATACCAACTACATGCAAACTAGACATTTTTAAAGAAGCCATAGTTACATTTTATGTTAATTTACATGTTGAGGAAGATAGATTATACAGCAACATTGATAGAAATGTTTTTGAATTAAATCCTCATGGCAAAGCCAAGTTCATTGCCAAAATTCTGCAAATAGAATATTCCAGAAGAAAGGGCATTTTAAACATGTTGACAGAAATTATTTTTATGCCACTTATGCTATTTTGCAAAGAATACAAGTTAATTGGTGTTCATTGTTTTTGAGTTCCATATAGCATATAGGCACTCTAAATTATTCTATAGACTCAATCATGTCAAGTTGATAATTGGCAGTAGTTATGATGTAAATCAGTGGCCACGAAAATCTTTCAAGATAAGATTTTTCACAGTGACAAAGTATGAAAAGTTTATTCAAAAGGCACTAGTTGCAATGTTAGAGCAACATCAAGCAAGTGAACAGCAACAAACATTCACTTCAACAACCACAGAACTTAGTTTGTTAACTACTAAGGAAATTGCTTATTTTACTTAGGACAAGATATTGGTCGTCAAGTGACTGCTACAATGATTAATACTATTCATAATCAAAAACGAAATCAGTGACAATTTGTAATGCTTTGATAACTTGATGTATTGCTACTTCAATTTTGAATTGTTTATATTAACTGTTTAGTCTTGTTTATATGAATTACATCTTAAATTTCTATTCAGTTATTGCTGGAATTCTGTATTCTATTCTCTTTGAATTATTTTAGTTATTCTCTAACCCAAGTACTTTGTTGAATAATGACGAAAAGGGGGAGATATACTTGAAAATTGATAATTATATATATAGATAATTACAATATCAAATTAATTTTGTCATCATCAAAACGGAAGAGATTGTTGAGTATTATGTTTTGATGATGAATGGTTGATTAATATTTTAATAATATTTGATGGATATTTAAAGTCATAATTATATTTGTTAATTATCTATTTATAATATTTTTAGACATAACTAGAATTATCTAAAAATATTATGGTAATTATTGCTTAATTATTTAACACTTGTATTTTTGATCCAGGTTAATTGTTTAAGTTAATGGATTAAGTGTAATTATTTTTAGAACACATAAGTTTGATATTCGAAGGGGTACAATAATTTAAATAAGTGTTAGATAAGTATAAGGTTTATAAATCAACGATGGAATGTCACATGAAATTTTAAATTCACACGTGATGTGGTGTTTTAATGTTAAAAGTCCAAAAATATTGGGAAACTGATGAACAATGTTCAGCGTTTTAACATTGGCACGTGATTTCTTAAGTTTAGCTCATGCGTTTTCATGTGCACATGGTGTGAAGAGTTATAGGTGTTTTAACACTAAAAGTCCAAAAATATTAGGAAAGTGATGACGTATGTTTCGACATTTTAGTAAATGCACGTGGGTTTTTAAGTTAAACACGTGATATTCAGTTTTAAGAAGAGTGAACAGTATTCGGTGTTTTAAGGTTAA
This sequence comes from Amphibolis antarctica, assembly GCA_024699675.1. Taxonomy (NCBI): domain Eukaryota; kingdom Viridiplantae; phylum Streptophyta; class Magnoliopsida; order Alismatales; family Cymodoceaceae; genus Amphibolis; species Amphibolis antarctica. The sequence continues at coordinate 6,215 of JAMKPZ010015513.1, read as the reverse complement.
AAGTCTGAATACTTTAGGAAATTAATGTTAAAAACCTAAAACTAAATGAACGAAATTTTTAGTTGAATAATTCAATATTTTATTTCTAAATCATTCTTAAGTGATCGTGTAGGGACATAGATGAGCTTTTATAGGTAAAACGTGGCTACAATTATGGACTTTGAATATTTCAATGTAAAATAAATGGATAGTTGATATTCCAGAATAATCCAAAAAAATAATTGAAAAATCCAAAAACAGAGCACATGTTCTGTTTGAATATGGGATAAAATAGGAAGTTATAGAATATTTCAATGACAAGTTCAAGAGTTTTCATAGACATAATGGAAGTGATGGAAGGAGTGTATTTTGCTCTGTAAATACACTTGAAAACTTGACTGATTAGAGAGGCATTGAATTAAGAAGATACAGTTGCATTTTTAGAGGCAGATTTAGTTCAAGATCAAGTTTGAAGTTATCAAGATCAAGGTTCAACTTGAAGAAGGCATTCAAAGGTTCAAAGCTTCAAAGTGAAGTTAGTTCAAGGTTGAAGATCAAAGGTGAAGATTCAAAATTGTTGATCAAGTAAGAATTGTGCTAAATAGTTAGGTTTTTAAAGAGGGAGATTGTATTTTTGCTTAGCTGAATATTTTCTTTATTTGTAAAGCAAAATCAATTCCTCTTACTCTTCTTGAGTGAATTAAATAGTTTTACTTGAATCTACAATAAGGGAGTTAAGCTTAAATGTTGTAAGGAATCTCAGTAAATAAAATTGAGATTTTCTTGAAAGTTCTGTGTGATTGTGTTCTTGTTTATTTGTTAGAGATTAATTTCTCTAAAGACACAATTTACCCCCTCCCCCTCCACTTGTGATCCTGAACGCTACTAAATCAATCCTACATTTATTTTTCTTGCAATTGGTCGAGGATCTACATTTCAATCTTCACTATCTCTTTTCAAATATTTTCACTTCTTCTCCCTTTTATTTTTCTTGCAATTGGTTGAGGATCCACACCTCAATCCTCACTATCTCTTTTCAGAGATTATTCCTCCTTTTATTTTTCTTGCAATTTGGTCGAGGATCTACACCTCAATCATCACTATCTCTTTTCAGAGATTTTTAGTTCTTTCCCCTTTTATTTTTCTTGCAATTTGGTTGAGGATCTATACCTCAATCATCACTATCTCTTTTTAGAGATTTTTACTTCCTCTCCCATTTATTTTTCTTGCAATTGGTTGAAGATCTACACCTCAATCCTCACTGTCTCTTTTTAGAGATTATTACTTCTTCTTCTTCTTTATTTTTCTTACATAGGTCGGGGATTTATAGCTCAATCCTCATTATCTTTCTTTCAGAGATTTTTCTCATGTGTTGATTAAGGGCCTGTCTTTGTCTTCATTCACATTCTTTTACTTGCAAATTTGGTGTGTTGTCTACCCTGGATTTCAATTTATGGCATTTAGGTTTCAACTTCATCTAGGGAGGGCATCTATTGACACCCCAAATTCACAATTCTTTTCTTTTTAAGTCTCTCTAGACTTTCAAAAATCTGTAGTTCCTTCTTGCATTTTCCCTTATTTTCTCTTCTTTTTAAGTCTCTTTAGACTTTTAGAAATCCAAAATTCCTTCTTGCATTTTCCCTTATTTTCTCTTCTTTTTAAGTCTCTCCAGACTTTCAGAAATTCGTAGTTCCTTTCTACATTTTCTCATATTTTCTTTTCTTTTTAAGTCTCTCTGGACTTTCAAAAGTGCACAACTCCTTTTCTACATTTTCCTCACTTTCTCTTCCTCTTAAGTTTCTTCAGACTCCCCGAAGTCTATCGTTTCTTTCTCGCACTTCTTATTTTCTCTCGCCTCAGACTTCTCTAGACTATCGAAAGTCTATCGCTTCTTTCTTGAACTTTCTCTCATTTTCTCTCGCCTTTGACTTCTCCAGACTATCGAAAGTCTGTTGCTTCTTTCTTGAACTTTCTCTCATTTTCTCTCGCCTCAGACTTCTCCAAACTATCGAAAGTCTATCGCTTCTTTCTCAAACTTTCTTTCATTTTCTCTCGCCTCCAACTTCTCTAGACTATTGAAAGTCCATTGTTGTCTTTTTCTCAAACTTTCTCTTATTTTCTCTCATTTTAGACTTCTCCAAACTCCCAGAAGTCCATCATTTCTCTCTCTTACATACTCTCATTTTTGATTTCTCTGGACTCCCCGGAGTCCGTCGCTTCTTTCTCGCAGGCTCCTTCATTTCTTCTCTCCTTATAAAATTCTCCAGGCTCCCAAAAGTCTGTCATATCCTTTGCATCCTCAAGCGCGGAGCTCCTCTTGAGTATTAGTCTTATTATCACAGTTGACTTTCTTTTATCACCATATGGTTCTTGTCGTCTAATCAGATATTAACGTGTGGCGGTAGTTAGTTAGTTATCAGCTATAAATAGAAGTGTTCACAAAGTTTGAAGGCACCTCGATACAACTAGAGATTTCTGACTGGTGCTCCCTAACGGCGTTTGCTCTGACTTCCGACAACCATCGTGCTTTGGCATTGCACACTCTCCTGTCCATCGAGAGTTCCTAGTGTTGCCCCTTTTGAAGTATACTTGACTAGTCAACATCTCACGACGATCATTTAGGTAAGCAATAAATTGTAAGTAGTAAGTCATAAGCTGTAAGCATATGATTTTTTCTCGTCAATGTCATTTATCATGAAGTAAAATACATGGATGCATGCAATGATCTCATTTTCTTTACAATTTACTAAATCTTGATCTATATTTCTTGAATTGAACTTGATAACATGCCAATCTTTCGTTTTATGCATCATTCATAATCATGTAATTGATTAACGCTTTGATTGTCATTCATGTTAAATGTAATTGATAATGTTTGCTATCTTGTCGATGCATTTTTATGTTTTGTTACATCGATCATCGATGCGCATTGCTCTCGTCCGAGTGGAAATAAATGTGGAATGATGAACAATCCACACACTACAAGAGCCAAGGAGAAACATTTTCTTTGTAGCGTCCTCTACAAATCTGGCTTTACAGTGCTCTTTATTATTCCCTTATGTGTAACATTTCTTCCTTGAGTGCGGAAGTATTTAAGATTTACGATTAAGAAGAATTATGATTGTAAATTTTACACATTTACAGATATTATAATATTTTTATGTTGAGATAGATTTTATTATATTTTGAATACAATTATGTTTTATATCAATTTGAAATGTTAATGTTGTTAATTGTATGTGATTTATGCAATGAGGATATGATTTATGTGAAATGTGGATGTAGATGTGATTTATGTCATTTATACATGTGAATGCATGAGATTGATGTTAAACAAGATTATGTTTGAAGTACATAATAATTTTTAAAAAATAATAAAGAAATAGTGACGAACATGATTTACAAAAGTTGTAGATTACATGTTATTTTTTTATGAAGTTATCCATCACAAAAACGTATGAGTGATGGATGTATCCATTCCTAATTAACATTTGTGATGGACTATATCATAAAACATAACAAATGCATCCGTCACTATTTAATATTTGTGACGGACTACATCATAAAACGTGATGGATCCACCCATGATTAATTAACATTTGTAATGGACTACATCATAAAACATGATGGATGCATCCATCACTAATTAACATTTGTGACAGATCCATTTGTCACTAATTTCTATTAATTTTGTTACTATTAATCTAATCATGGAGGTTAGATCACCATTCTTGCCTTTTTAGTGACTGATATGACGAATATTGTGATGGAATATCCATCACTAAATAGTATCTTTAGTGACGGATTCATGTCCATCACAAATTCATTTTATCCGTTACTAAATCCACATGTCCGTCACGAATTCAATTTAGTGGTGCCTCCTACAGTGACAAATGAAAATAACTTTTAGTAACGAACTTTAAGACCTTTAACATCCGTCAGTAAAGGTTGATTTTCCAACTATGCCAACTAGATCAAATAGGAATCATGAAAACATCAACTTCAAGAGGATGAACCAAATCTTCATTTAATATGTAAAACATGCAATCCTCCCTAACATGATCAACAAGAGTACACTTACTACACATAGGCCATCAAAAATAATTGTCACTATACTCACTAAATCCACTATAACCACCAAAATTATAAGGTTCCACATCTACAAATAGGGCAATAAGATTCAGCAACAAAATGTTCTAAAAATCAAGCACCAATGCAACAATGTAAATATTACTATGCAATCACAAAATGCACTAAATTAATAAAAGTTGTGCAATTTCAGAAACGAGATTAGAACAAATATAAAGCTAATTAATTAGGAACAACGAAATTGCTTACACTTATAGAAAAACCTTTTTCCTTGTTTTGTTTAATTTAATTTTCAATGGCATGCCTCGAAGGAAACAAAAGGCAAAGAAAATTCAAAACAATGAAGCAAATTCTAAAACTTCTTGATCTTTCAAATGCATCAACAAAAATAAATTTTGATTAAAAACTTGTATGAAAAACTTATATGAATTTTCAATTCAAATTTTTGCAAGTGCATGGTTACGTTGTAGCTTCCAACAAGTATGAGTCATATTTTACAAGGAGTTGTAAGTTTAAAATTGGAATCTCAATAAAATGCAAAAAAATGACTTGAAAATGGAGATCTATGCTATTAATCAATTTTCAAAGTTGAAATCTACACTACATATGCATTCCAACTACTTTTCCAACCACACAACATTAGGATAATACTAAAAAAAAAAACATTAGGATAATACTAGTATGTATACACTTTCAAAACCCAAAAAAAAATATTTTGTAGCAAATCACAACTGTAAAATGCCTTTTGATCAAGCAATTCACACCAAGAGAATCAATCAACCGCAACTAAATCATGCACCACTTTAAAACAATTTCTGCCACAAAACAAGAACACTCACTTGGAAACTCCTACATCTGCAAAAAAAAGTACAAATGCTCACATCTACAAGGCACGAAAAAAGCAATGTAGTCCATTAAGACCCATGCCAAATCATAAGAATAATTTTGCAATCATTCCACAACTCCAAAGGATTCACACACTTACTAGTAGACATGTCAATTGGGCCATGCTGGGCCCAGCATGACCCGACACGGTTTGACCATGCCGGTCAATGACATAATACGAATAATAATTCGTGTCATGGGTCGTGCCTAGGTTAGCCCTCAACCAATTCGTGTCGGCCGATATGACACGAATGTCGGCATGAAACCAGCTTGGCATGGGCCGCATAGTTGCTATGCAAGAGCGAGGGTCCGGTAGGGGTAGGGCTAGTGGGGGTCCGATAGGGGCAAGGCTAGCAGAGGCAAGCAAGGGCTATCCAGCAATGGAAGTAGGTAGTGGCGAAGGCAGGCAGTAGCGAGTTGGCAACCAATGGCAGGGTGTCCCATGTCCATCGACCGTCAGGTTGTCAATTGTAAGACTATAACTAGGGTTTGGGCCATTTGGCCAGGAAGAAGAGGGGAAGAAGAGGAGAAGAAAAGGAGAAGAAGAGGGGAAGAAGAGAAGAAGAAGAGAGAGGCCAAGAGGGGAAGAAGAGGGCACTATGTGGGGTTGTAGGTCATGTGGGGTTGACTCAGCTGCTATAAGGAACGGTCGGTAGGCTTGAGGTGGCAACAGTCGGCTACTATGTGGGGTTGTAGGTCATGTGGGGTTGACTCAGCTGCTATAAGGAACGGTCGGTAGGCTTGAGGTGGCAACAGTCGGCTACTATGTGGGGTTGTAGGTCATGTGGGGTTGACTCAGCTGCTATAAGGAACGGTCGGTAGGCTTGAGGTGGCAACAGTCGGCTACTATGTGGGGTTGTAGGTCATGTGGGGTTGACTCAGCTGCTATAAGGAACGGTCGGTAGGCTTGAGGTGGCAACAGTCGGCTACTATGTGGGGTTGTAGGTCATGTGGGGTTGACTCAGCTGCTATAAGGAACGGTCGGTAGGCTTGAGGTGGCAACAGTCGGCTACTATGTGGGGTTGTAGGTCATGTGGGGTTGACTCAGCTGCTATAAGGAACGGTCGGTAGGCTTGAGGTGGCAACAGTCGGCTACTATGTGGGGTTGTAGGTCATGTGGGGTTGACTCAGCTGCTATAAGGAACGGTCGGTAGGCTTGAGGTGGCAACAGTCGGCTACTATGTGGGGTTGTAGGTCATGTGGGGTTGACTCAGCTGCTATAAGGAACGGTCGGTAGGCTTGAGGTGGCAACAGTCGGCTAC
>JAMKPZ010015512.1:0-11290 GCA_024699675.1 Amphibolis antarctica | reverse complement strand
GAGAAGGGTATGATTATAATGAAACATATTATCCTATAGTTAAACTTGTAACATTGTGAGCTTTATTAGCAATTGTAGTAAGTTAGGGCAAGATTCTACATCAATTGGACGTGAACAATGCTTTTTTACATAGCAAATTGGAAGAAGAGGTATTCATGAAACTTCCACTAGGTTTTTTAATCGAGGGGGAGAATAAAGATTATTGACCTAAAAAATCACTTTATAGGCTCAAGCAATCTTCTAGGAACTAGTATTTCAAGTTGATAGAAGCTTTACCATGTATGGGTTTCAAGCATTCTAGAGCTGATTATAGCTTGATTATACAGAATTCAACTCTTATTTGGCTATTTTGGTTTATGTAGATGATATCTTGATTGCAGGAAATAATGGGGTTGAAATTGATCAACTAAATCACGACATCAGTGGTAGATTTAAGATTAAAGACTTGGGAAAATTGAAGTTTTTTAATGGCATGGAATTTTTCAAGGCAAATTCAGGTATTGTTCAAGACATTTTACAAGCCACTTGAATGCTACGTTGTCGATCATGCCAAATAAAACCTAAATGATGAGAATTTTAAAGCTGATGTTAACAGTGTACCCATTGTTGAGCCTCACCAATATAGACACATTATAGGGAAACTAACCTATTTGACCATTACATGGCTAGATATACTTTATCATGTGTAGTATTTTAGCTAGTTTATGTAAAACCCAAAGTTCTAGTCACATGCAAAGTGTTGTGTAGGTCTTGTGGTACCTTAAAGGGTCCATTTCTCATGGCACATTGTTTAGTTAAGATTTTATGTTACAATTAAATGCTTTTTAAGATTCTAATTGGACTAGGTGTACTTTGTATTCTACCTCAAGATTTATGCCACTCATTAGGTGCGAGGTTTAAATAGTGCTAAAGTGATCCTATAGCACCTTGGTGCTTCCGTTAGAGTGCACTATTCGGATATCAGTTAGTGTTCGAGATGAATGTATTGGTCGCTGTGATAAATGTATTGGTCGTTGGGATAAAGGTATTGGCCATCGAGATTGGGCTCAGTCATGGGTTTGGTTTGTTGAGGGCAAACGTACCATGCATGATCCGTAAAGGAATTTTCGTTGGATCGGAGAGTAATTTCCTCTATGGAGTTGAGGGGTTTAGCCTAAACTGTCCATAACGTTTATGCATAACTATATGCGGGTTCGTTGTGTTGTGTTTAGCCTACATGGCACTTTAGAGAGAGGTGATAGTCTGGTGTTCGATCATTTGGGTGGGAGTCTGGTGTTTGGGTTAGGGGTCGAAACTTAGCCTGTGGTACGGGGGATTAGCGAAATTTCCTTTTTCTCTAGAGGAAAATCCAGAACCCCATTAAAACTTCACTAAAATCAGAGAGTTTTGCCTAACTCTTCGATGAAATTGGGAAGTTAGCATAAAGCCCTAGATGTGCGGATTCAAGGGGAAGTGCGCAGGCCGGTAGTTGGGGACGTGTACTAGCCTGCAGGTCGACCATCGCGTACTTACTTGGAATCCAGGTTAGAGCTGAGTATGAGGGTCAACAGAATGTTCTTCCCTAGGCATGGTTGCATGGCTATGGCGAAAGGAAACCAACATCTTAGGGTTGAAAGACCCCCATATACGATTGAACCTGGAAGATAACTTAGGAGTTGGTGAGGGATGGAGTCCGATTTCAAAGGAGCATACCTAGTGGTCACTTGTGACTCGTCAGAGGTGTAGGCTCTCCTAAAAGGTGCGTCAGGAGAGGTCCCACGGGGCTCAAGAGAAGATGTACTTAGAACTGCGAGGGCTGGACTTATATTCTTGAAGGATTCATCGAGAGATGCGTAAGCTATGTCTTGTCATCTCATGTGTGAATGGAATGTAGAGGGGTATGGGCTTACACTTTCGGTAGCGTAACCGAAAGCAGCCATTGAGTGTCGGCTGACTAAGAGGGCGAGTCGGGAGGACACAACAGAGACTTAGCTGACGTGCATGTGCCTCATGTGCATGCCTTATCACGTCAATTAAGGAAAGATAGATATCTACAACGTAGTAGGAATGCTAGCTACCGGTGTATAACCGGGTCGATGTAGTGGCTACTGGTTGCTTGCGCTGGGTGGTGTGCTGCTACTCTTCCGTTGGTGAAGCTTACCTCTGTGTGATGTCGCTAGGATGTTGGTGACCAGGCATGTAGTTGGGTCATTGTAGTAGCTATCGGCTACATGAGTCAAGTGGTGCATTATTGTCTCTTTTGTCTTGGGAAGAACGATTGAGACCATGATATAGGGGCGGTTGGGATATCGGCTACCGGTGTTTAGTTGGGTCGGTGTAGCAGCTATTAGCTGCTTGAGGTGGGTGGCACATTGCTGCCTCTTCCATTGATAGAGTCTATCTCCCGGGAAGAATGATTGATGCCCATGGATGTGGTAGGGGTGTCAGCTACTAGCATGTAGTCGGGATGATGCACTACTTCCTCTTTTGTCATTAGAGTTTATGAGCCCTTCGATCATCTGCATGCTTCGCTTAAACATTAGTCACCTTAAGTGGGGAAGAGGTGTTGTTTCTTCCCCTTGTTTACAAGTGTCGATGGTGGAGAAATGCCCTATAACGGTTTGTTCTCCTCCTATATTTCGTCCCACCAGTGTTGTGAGGGCAATGGATGCCATGTTTGCTTGTTGAGACTAGCTAGGGTGAAATCACAGTATGCAGAAGAGGAGAAGGAAGTATGGGGTGGTTGCCTGTGATAGGGCCTGCAAAAGGTGGCAGCTCCAGCTTAGTGGTGTTGTTTGAACCTATCAGGGAATGATGGGTGGCTCACCTCACAACAAAAGGCTATTGGACCTCTAGAGAAGGGAAACAAGAAAGTGAAACTTTGGGTCCAATGGAAGTGACCCCAATGTGACAGGGGTAAATCTGGAGGAGAGATCTTATGGCTGTCCTTTTGCCTATGAATTTGTTGATTCATCCTCACAGACTCACTCTAAGGTGAAGAGAGACAAATGGATAGAATAAGGTTGGTTCTGAAAATGTAGGCATCAAAACTAGAAGGTGGAAGCCACTTTTAAGGGGATGCTAAGTTAAGTGCTACTAAAGACGCAACTACTGATGGGTCTTGTGTGTGGAATGCCAAGCCTTGGGACAAGAGAGAATAGATGTGTGGGTGCTGGAAAATGGGTCTCGACACGTGGTTGTGGTGGACTTTGGTGGGTTGGTAAGCTCTAAAAATAGGGAAACACTTGGTCAATCACAATAAGTTCGGTACAAAATTGCCAATGTCAGACAGAATCCTAAGATCTACTCTTCCGCTAATAGGAGTCCAATAATTTTTAAGACTTAGTAACAAGCAATGATTTTTTCTTTTTTCTTTTTTTTAGATGTAAAGATGAAAGTAAGTTGTTGATTTTTCTTTTTTTTCTTTTTTTTTTCTGTAAATGGAGGATAAAGATCCAAATAAGAAAAGAGACTAGCTCTCTTGCATACTGTTGGCAAGCGAGTGACTCAATAGTGTTGCGACTAGATCCAAGGAGGGATACCTCACCTAGAGGGAGCCAAAGATGGAGGTCTCCCTCGTTGTTGGGTGGCACTCAGGTTAGGTGGCAAAGGAGCTGGCATACTCGTTCAGGAAGGAGAAGCAATCTCTCACCACTATCAAGTAAAACACTTAGAATCAACGAAGATCATGAGGATTGGGATGAACCTAGACTACTTGACTCCATCTTTCCTTGATGTTGTTGGAGTTGATTGAAAAGTTTGGGTGTCCAAGTTATTGACGTGGTGGCACTCCTGGGGCCAGTGGTTCTTCCCTAAGGTTTGTATGTGCCTCATACTACTGCAAATTGTTCTCATCATCGACTGTGGGTGTAGTTTCTTGGTGCAGCGAGTGGAGTCTGGTTGGTTGAGTAGTTGATAGGTTGTTGGTGGACACTAGGCAGATTTGCTGGTATTCGGGATTTGAAGGTGACTTCCAACGAATGGAAACTTGGAATCTTGTAGGGATCTAAAGGAGCAGGTTATAGTGGCTTCTAGCAGATTGTGACTTGAAATATGTACTAATTGTTAAGGATGAATACATCACTAACCTTGTCAACCCCTTTCCTTCTCAGTGCCAGTGTGGTAGGGGAAATAAAAGGATGGACCTACCTATTGTATGTGCAAGGTGCGACATGTAAATCTTAGAAATCATGCTAGTGGGGGTCAGAGAGACGTACCTATCTTCTATGGGTGAGGTGTAGAATGCCCTTAGTTCTACACTGGGATGTCGGCCATCTTGCGACAAAGGCGCTGGATAGGGTGCTTAACTGGAGTTGGCCCCTTGAGCGATTGGCAGAATGTTAGGTGAATATGTCAGCTATAGGTTTGCCAGGAGGCAGAAGCTGGATAAGGTTTCGAATGCTCCTAGTTCTACCCTGGGATGTTGGTTGTTGAAGATGTCACAGAGGTTGGACATGCTGGTTGACCTGACCCTATTGTGTGGCATCTTGGTTTGAGGTTGCCAGCTACCAAGTGTTGGAATCGACTATCAAAAGTTTCCCAACTCTGGCCTATGTTAGGTGAGAGGCTTGACGAGGTTGCCAAACTCTGCTACTATGGGTGAAATTGGTTGACTTGGACGGGTTACCGAGTCGGTCGCTGCTAAGGATACAGCTGCTGACGTGCTTGTGTGTGGATGCTAAACCCTATTGCAGATGACACAAGTTTTAACGTGATGGGCTAGGAAGTCATCAGGCTTGTCCCTTGCATTGGATGACCTACAAGCCTGAAAAATATCTACTTAGGCCATTAGGTGGGGGTTAGCACCACTAAGTTGGTGGAGCAGGTTGTTGGATGCCAGAGCATGGTTGGCTCGACACCCTCGGGATGGAAATCCCTATCTGACATGGCTTGTGTTGATAAACCTGGCTAGACCTTGTGATAGCCATACATGCTAATGGCTGTTGTTGGAGTGGAGGTGGAGTTGAAGAGTCGACCACTTCCTTGTCCTTGCATTGTTTGAAGGTGGGCACTTTTGGAGCAACCAGAGGGGTCATCGGTAGGAATGGTTGGCTTGTCGGGTACACCTAGAGAGGTGCTGGGGTTGAAGATGCTAGGTTGACCGTACTGGCTGGAGCGCCAATTGGTGTAGGAAAGCTAATGGCCAAGACCTTAGGGGTCGGGAGCAATATTGGGATGGTCGTTTTGACTACGACTAGTGAGTAGATGACCACCTTGGGTTGGGTTGAAACAGTTGTCCCCGTACTTGACATCCTTGATGACGAGGGTTGCTGCCTTGTTGCATGGCCTGCCAAAGTGACCATGGGCACCAACTAAATGAAGGGCCTTCTCGAGGTTGGTGGTAGCTCTTGTTGTGCTACGGGTCGCAAAGAATTTCTCCTCCTCTTGTTGTTGTGGATGGTGAGGACGGAGGAGTGGAGTTGACGGTAGAACGGTCGAAGCTCCTCAAGAGTTGGTGGGTCACTGATTAGACGAATGAGATCGATCGGGTTCAATCGGGCAAGCTCGGTCACTAGCCGTTGTGTGAAGGGAAGGGATGACCTTTTCCTCTATTCCTGTTTGGTCGAAGACATAGAGGTTGACTACATTAGTTGTATAGACTCAACTGAATTTTGTTTCTTGTTTCGGGAATCCGGAAGAACTGTGTTCACCTAAGAACCCTCATGATTTGGAAAGGGTTGCTGGATTGGCTCAGAGGATGCGAGTGGTTGTTGGAGCTTGACCGTCCCTGAGTTGATGAGGTGTTGGATGGCCTCCTTAAGCGACCTACAGTGGTTGGTCGCATGACCAGCGAATTGGTGGTACGTGTAGTACTGTTACAAGTTGTACCACTGGGGCAGTACAGCTGGGGGTGGCCTGACTGGTGGGAGTATCAGTAGTACTTGCACCTTGCAGAACACTTGGCTCAGTGGCTCCGAGAGTGGAGTATACTTGGTTGGGCAAGGTTGTTGTGTCTACGTGGGTGGCTGGCACTATTATTATGACTGCTATTGAGTAGGGCGCTATTGGTTAGCGTTGGACTGAGTCCTGCTTTGCCCTTAATTCCTACAACGAGAAGTTCCTAGAGCAAATGCTTGTTGCTACTAAGGTGCAAGCGACGAGGGGGCAATGATTGGTGGTGGAGCCTTGAGCCTCCACAACTGTTGGTCGGTAACCGGTACTCCTAAGCTCGAGCGTAAACCGTTACGATTGGTATGGTAGGGGTGCGACTGCCACCATCGGAACAGGTGCCAGACTACTAGTGTCATTCCTCTTAATGCTGCAATTGTTACCCTTATTATTACTGACTGCTTGGGGCCTTAGATGAACTACTCTACTTAGGTTGGCTCCAAAAGAGAGGGTTGAGAACCTTCTGGACTATAGGAACCCTTCAAGGTAGCTGCTGGCCTTGATGAGCTATGAGAAGATGATATATGACTAGATGCATAGGAGCGCCCCAAGTGATGACTGGGCACTTTGCAGTTTCATGTCAATCGAGTTCTCCTTGGATGGTTTGTCTTGAATTTGGGACGCCAGAGCCCTCCACCTATCAACTTGGGCATCATGTCTAAGTTGTAGGTATACTATTCTTGAAATATGTATGCCAGTTGCTCCCAAGTGTGGATCTTCGCCAAGTCCAGAGACATACCACAATAGGGTAGGTCCTTGGAGAGACTTCTAGAATAGGTAGATGAGGAGTTTGTCCTCTTATTGCAGTGTCGCCATGTCCTTGCAATAGACCCTAAGATGTGCCTGAGGATCACCGTACTCATTGTATTTCACCAGTTCGAGCATCTTAAAAGTATAGGTTCTGGAAAGAGCATGAGGGTTTCAATGGATCAGACCTCAAGTTTCGCAAGGACACCTCTAGCTTGGCTATCCTCTGGAGTAATTACCCCTGCAAGTCCCTGCCATGGGGGACATGATGATGTCATATTCCTTCGTGTGCGGCATCTTCGAGATGTGAAAACCAACCTAGGCGGGACCACCAAGCTAGTCCTCTACTGGTATGTGGAGTGTAACGCTATAAAAGGTGGATGGCTCAAGACATGGAGTCACCACCTTGTTTTTGCTTAAAAAATAAGGAAAACCTGATGGAAAATGATTCATTCACCATCAAAATAGTTAAAAACTCGGAAATAGAAAATAGTAGTGCAAAGTATCGCGAAAATGAATGGCTCTGCGAAAACATGAGAGTTGGATAAGAGACTCAAGGTACTATTAGGGAAGGTGTTAGACACCCTCAAACAACTCGAGCAGTTTTGGCCTCTCTCCAGCTCAAAAAGGGAATGTACTAGTTAGCTTGGCCTAAGTCAGCAAGGATCCATGTCGACGGTCTTATCCTAGAGGATTCACTAGGGCATCGAGAGATGTAATATTACCAATTTCGGATAACGAACAGGAAATCGCCGGTACGAGGACTCATGAGAGACTCGACGAGAGGAGAGAAAATATAAAAAGACACGATAGTTATCGCTAATGACCACTAGCTTGTAGAGCCTAAGGTCTGGTGAGATTGCTAGTCGGCCCATAGGAAACTCAAGTACGAGGGTGGATTCTGCCTGATATGTCGTCTCCCTTATGAGTGCAAGGATCCATGCACCCAATTTTGAAAGATAGGAGAGGCAAAAAATCCACGGGAAGATGATCGTTTGAGAGTAGAGATTACACATAATGACGGTAGCCTAGCACTCATGAGGATGAAAACGTTCAAAAAACTACGCGATAGGATGAAAACAATCGATAAACGTATAAGGAAGAGTGGGTTCTCACATGAAAAGCTAATGAAAGGAGAACCCAAAAAGAAAACAATGTTAAAACAGTTCTCGACCCATCCTTGGAGGATTCACTAAGGAGGGAGAGAGGGTGCATGTGCCTTTTGGAAGCATATCCAAATGATTGAACCCAAGAGCACCCTCCAACCTTCCACTCGTGTGTTGGAGAGAATGCATCTCAACAAAAAAAGGAACTATAAAGAAGGTTACAGTGAGGGAAGAAGGAGGTCATCCCCCTCGATGTGTGCAGCATTGCACGACACTAGGGAGGAGCTCTTCTCGTCAACGACATTAGAGTTTACCTAAAAGGAGCTCTGATGACGATCAAAAGGGATCTTTTTCCTTGTTGGCACTCCTAGGGTTTTTGTTCTCCCAAGGGTTTGGGAAGCCAAGTTTTCATGGAAGTGACGTGCCCTTATATAGGGGTCATTTCCTATGCCTTTGTGGATCCGGATATGGTATCTCAAGGTGTACTTTGTATTCTACATCAGGATTTATGTCACTCATTAGGTGCGGGTTTAAATAGTGCTAAAATGATCCTACAGTGCCTTGGTGCTTCCGTTAGAGTGCATCATTCGGATATCAGTTGATGTCTAGGGCAAATGTACCGATTGTTGGGATAAAGATACCGACCGTTGGGATCGGGCCCAATCATGGGTTTGGTTTGTTGAGGGAAAACGTTCTGTATATGACCGACCTGTAAAGGAATTTCTATTGGATTAGATAGGAATTTTCTCTGTGAAGTTAGTGGGTTTAGCCTAAACTGTCCGTAATGTTTAGGCATGACTATATGCGGGTCTATTCCATTGCGTTTAGCCTATGTGGCACTCTAGAGAGAGGTAAAGGTTTGGTGTCAAACCATTTGATGAAGGTACCAATAGTGTCGGGTGGGCATTTGATGTTAGGGTTAAGGGCTAGAACCTAACCCTTGGTACAAGGGATTAGCAGAATTTTCCTTTTCTCCAAAGGAAAATCCACTAGTCCATTAAAACTTTGGTAAATTTGGAGAGTTAAGCTTTACTCTTCGATGAAATTGGGAAGTTAGCATAACGCCCCAGATGCGCGGATTCAAGGGGAAGTGCGGAGGATGGCAGCCAGGAATGTGTACCGGCCTACGGGCCGGTCATCGTGTATTTACTTGGAATCCGGACGTGTGAAGGATCAAGTGTAATGACAACGTGACCTTGTTGCAAAACACGATCTTGCAATGGACCTTCGTTGTGAAAAAAGGACAAACAACAGAGTTCCGTTGTGAGGGGACCAGAGGAATTTCTTCTTGCTTGAGGGAGAGTTGAGAAACCGGTAGTTAGGGACATGTATCGGGCTGCAGGCCAATCATCGCGTACTTACTCGGAATCCAAATTTGAGCTAAGTATGGGGGTCAACAAAAGCCACAAAGCGCAAATTTTAAAATTTATAAACCGTAAGTGCACGATGCCTATTGTATTAAGCTCATGTAAGTATGAATCGATCTACAAGGAAGTTGAATAAATTTATCAATAAATCATAATTTTATAGTCCCAAAAATGCATCTACAAAAAGAGAGACAAAACTATAAACATACGAACTAAACAGCACAAGTTCAATGTGTGGGAATCAGAATTTCCATTGTTGGACAATGAAACTTCCATTAGACTAAAATATGAAAGAGGGGAAGATGGAATATCTGCTATGAGGCAGTGGAATATCTAGTGAGCAAGAAAAGAATAAAGCAAGTCCAATGGATTATCTGCTACGAGGCAACGGAATATCTGTGAGACTCGAGCACAAGATTACAACGGAATATCCGTGGTACTGGGGGCCACCCTCCTGGCCGGGTTAATCTACCCAGCCCGGTCGTGCTCAGTTTACGCGCGACCCTTCTGTCGGGTCTTTTTACGCGAAAACTCAAAAGTTTCCTAACAAGCTTTACAAGTTTTTTTATCCGATCCCCACATGTCCTTTTTCGGGATCCCGAGAAAATTCCCAGGATGACGCCGCCGGCAAGGAAGCCGGCGGTGGCCGTTCGGGTGTACAAACACGTACAACCCGACAGTGCCCGTTTCTTTCCCGAGAGGCGTGAGTCTACCCTCTCGATGCCTCGGAAAGATTTTCGAGATGACGCCGCCGGCAAGGAAGTCGGTGGTGGCCGTTCGGGTGTACGAAACGTACAATCCGACGGGTTCCATTTTTTTTCTAAAAAACGTAAGCCACCGGCAGGCCGGTTCAAGGAAAAAGCTGTCGCTTTCCCAAAACCCTCATGGGTGCAAGGGATGGGGGAAGTAGCCGGCTAGCCGCCGGCAGGCCGGTTCAAGGAAAAATACAAGGAGCAGTCCTCAGGCAATGACTTCAAGGCCTGCTTTACTATGCTGTACTCAAAAGCAGATGAAGAATCATTGGTATGTGGTCAACGATATATGGCGATTTATGCCTAGGATGCACATAAATATATACTTAATTAGCCGCATATATTGTGCAATAATTAACTTTGATCTCACAGTTTCATGGATTTTTTTTGCTTAAATTATAGGCCAATTTTTCAAAATGGGAGCCCTGGCATAGAAGATTTGGATTCTTCCATCCTTTGGATAAGTACGTTGAAATAGGAGAGAAATTGAGAGAGTTGGTTATCACCATCCTATCCCTCAAAACAGGCATCAACTCTAAATATCAGGTACGTACATACGTACTTTGCATGTATATACATATTATGGAATTTAAGAACAAGATGTGGGGTACTAATTAAATCATATATATATATATATATATATACTACATACCTATATAGGATCCAAATAATGTAGTAAATCGAGAAGTTAATCAATTAGTTAGAAATACAAATTAAAGCATGCAACACTCTTGACACACGTACGTGTTGGATTCCATGCATGATTTGCAGGCCAACATGATGGCAGTATGCAAGGATCAATGTGAAGCGATGGGAGCACTGGCAGGAAAGATATTGGGTGAGATGGGAGATCACTTTGAACAAATGACGGTATTCGAAGCACAAGAGATATACGTAGCGAAGTTGGGATATAAGAGGCAAGAGCTATCTATGGCAACCCAACTCTTGCAGCTGAGAACAATAAACCACAATGGCATTGACTGGCCTCTGAACACTTATTTCTTGTTTGCTCTGATGAATATCGTTGATAAGTTGGGAAATTACACAGGAAGTTAGATATGTTCTTGACCTAGCCAAATATTTAATTTCCAAAAGTCAATTGAATGATGAGAGTTACCATGTGGGCTTTGGTGCTAGTAAGTGGAATGTAACTAATGGTGCAAGAGTCGTTGCTATTGGTCAAAAGACAAGCATCTTATATTTGACATCAGATCAAGAAGACTCCATTGCAGCTATAAGCAACATAGACGATATTGCACTTTGACACAACAAGATAGGACACATCAATGAAAAGGGACTGAAAATGCTAGTGGCAGATGGGAAAATCCCCAAATTGAAGCAAGTTAGTTTAAAGATGTGTCTATTTTGGGCAAGTAGAAGAGAATGAGCTTCTCAAAAACATCACATGATCCCAAGTCCAAAAAGCTAAAGCTAGTTCATACATATGTAT
>JAMKPZ010015507.1:0-24922 GCA_024699675.1 Amphibolis antarctica | reverse complement strand
AAAAGGATCACGAAATTTCAAATTATAAATACGAAAAGTATAAAAACATTTTAAATGTACTTTCAAGCCAACTATCATGCCAAAAATAGATGAGCTATCCATTTCATCTTTCAAGGTGATAGGAGTTTAAACTTGAATGACGACTAAACTCCATATCCAAAAGAACTCCCCACTAAAATTACTAGACCTTGATGATACAATGTTGAGTTAGCAATTCCAGAGAATGAACAAATACGTTTCATGGAAACAAAAATACAAAGACAAAAGAAATGCATTGTTTAACCTATGCAAAAAAATAGATATGTAAGTATGGTATCTTCCTTTCACAAGCTAAAAGTGATTTTACTTTCATCATGAAATTTTACACTAGAAATGATGTTAGATGCACATTATATCTTAGCGACAAGCATGCCAAATTTTCCAATGGAAACAAACTTAAAACAATCCATGCATACTATTACTTCTATTTTTTAACGCATTTTAATTGGACCCCCGCCCCTTAAATAGATTGGGAACTTTCCGTTGAAACAAAAAAACATCTATTTTTGAAGATCACCTTCAATAGAAAGGATTGAACATATAAAGTAACTACGTGAGAAATACCTGAAAATCAGTGACCTTGAAAAGACACCTCCAAGATAAGAAGAACTTTGTTGCTTCTTCAAATACAAATGCTGCAACATAAACAAGTTTTTGGAATGTCTGCACAAGAATCTGGATAATGTCAAGTTTCATTATTATCACTCAAATCTATCAAAAGTGTTGGCAACTTAAAACATCTGTGAAAATAGCATAAAGGAAAACTCACACGTTGTTGTTCAATGTCACCATGTCACCATGACAATCACCTTTCTTAAACCTTGCGGCAACTTCGGGGACAGCCGAACCACCCGCGTACACAGCCCCCCACCCGCGGCTCCCAGCACAACCGCACCACCTAACGCAAGATTCCTACTCCCACCAAGCTTAAACCCAATCCCGCACCAGCCGCCAGTGCTCCCGCAAACACGACCGTAGAGGGGGGAGAAGAGGCACGGAGAGGGTCGAAGGAAAGAAAGATACGGCGGGGAGAGGTGGAAGAGGAAAGGGGGTGGGGCGGGTAGAAAGTTTATGTGTGATTTTCCTAAGTTTTTGATGTGAATATTGGAAAGGACAAAAATACAAATCAGACATAATAAAATAAAATGACATGATCACTGATAAAATAAAAATACCTGTCAATCATATTTTTTGAGGTCGCTGTTTCTCGTGACAATGGCCCCTCCCAGTCCACATTCTTTAACTCCCGCTCCTGGTTGGCATCTCCACTGATTCAGACCATTCTTTCAGGTGATTCCTGAAATAGTCTCCTTAGTCCAACCGTCTTGGCCATCTTGAAACGGATCAAATTGAAGACACTAGATTGCCACATTTGGTGGTGACTTGAAAGAGGGAAGAACAAAAAATGCCGCACCAGCAACTTCGGGAAAAGCCGAAACACAGCCCCCCCACGCCCCCCGGCGGCTGCGAACAACGCACGTCCAAGAAAGAGGGAAGAACAAGAAAATGCCGCGGCTGCAACTTCGACGACAGTCGAACCAACACCCGTGGCTCCCAGCACCACCGCACCCTACTCCCACCGAGCTTAAACCCTATCCCGTACACAGCCGTCAGTGCTCTCGCAAACACGACCGATGACGGCGGGGAGAGGAGGAAGAGGAAAGGGGGTGGGGAGGAGGAGCGAGTGGGAAATCTTTACCGCGGAAGGCGGCAGCGGCGGAGGACGCACGGGGGAAGGCGGCGGCGGTGGAGGACGCACGGGGAAAGGCGGCGGCGGCGGAGGACGCACGGGGAAAGGCGGCAGCGGCGTTGGACGCTGGACGGGACGGGAAAAGGCGGACGCAAGATAACCATAATATAGGCGCGTGCGCGCGCGCGAAGGCCGCGTGGGCGAACGCATTTTCCCGCGTGCGTCGATGGTTTCTTGATTCTTGATTCTTGAATGTATTTTAAGCAAAAATTGTTTTTAATAATTACTGCTTATCTTAAAAGAATAATTTCTTAAATAACTAAATTTTATTGTACAATTAATTTTAAAAATTATTGTAAACGTATCCATTGATAGCTATATATAACATTGTGCAATTAATTTAAACATTTTTTACCGTTTCCAATATCAATATTGTAAACGTCTAACTATGTATAATTATTAAAAATAATTTTTAAATACTTATTTTACTTCTCACATATAAAATTTAGGTTCATCGTTATTTCAACTAAGAAAAAATTTTATTATACATTATTTTATAGATGATAATCAATATTTGTCGAAAGAAACACCAAGTTGAATTCTTATTATATTATTGCTAATGTTGTAAAAAGGGAAAACAAAAATTTGTGTAAATGACAAAGAAAAATATACTTACGTGTATATAATCTTAACTAATATCAAATTTGTAAAATTTTAAGCTAATTAAAGATAAATTTGTAATTTTTTCATTAAAAATTAATAATTAAAATAGTTTCTCAAGTGAACTTCCTGTTATATTTATCTCTTACATAACCTAAGTTAAAAATAACTTTTAGCTTCTAGTGATTATTTTTCTTATAGTTAATTCCTTTTAAAGGGGTTTCCTTAGGGTAAGCTAGCATTCTCATTCCTAGTAAACTACTCTAGGCTCTTGTGCTTAAACTAAAGAATAATATAAATGACTAAATAAATAGTATTAGTAATGTTAGGTTAAGTACTGTTTAAATAAATTAGCTTGCCATTCAACCACCTACAAATATGTATGTCCTTCAATAGTTGATGTATGTTTTCACCACAATAGCACTGGATAATTACACTGCACACATATGTATGTATATTTTATTTTATACGTGTGCTCATGGATGGAGAATGGATGTATGTAGAACAATTAAGATAAATAAAATACGTAGTTTATTCGATACAGTACTACTTGTACATTTCGAGTGCTACTTATTTAAGTTATACATACACGTAGGTGGTGATAGAAGTAGTGCTCGGCAACTGACGGTATTGTGGCTTATCAATGGCACCAATTCATGCAAATTCGCATGTGGCGGCAACAATATTAGCGATGACACCCACGCACACACCAACGTGTGCACACAATTCAACATCTAGGACACTGCTGGTATTCACTAACTTCATCTACACTGATGTTGTCTCCACCAACATTGTGTATGTGAACATCTTCCTTATCTAAGTCAAGCTCTGCACAAAAGGATATGTACGTTACTTCGATGTAGCTCTTGAATACAACGTTTGCAAGTACTCAGCAATAAGATTGTAGAATTAACAGAAGATTAAACATATATTGATCTCATGGTGACCTGTGATTTCTTCTTGAATTTCTTCCTCCACTTTTATCAACACATTAGAAGTGACGAGTACGACGATCAACAAAAGAACAGCAACTATAAAAATAAGCTTAGGAGCCATTGACGATCGATCCTCTTTACCTTCGCTACAAGACGCCTTTCCTTTGAAGTAAATAGAAGATAATTTGAGATTGGTTGTATATTAGTCATAAACAGAGGATGTTGAAGATTTGCTAAGCACTTTACATTCTGTTCCTGAGGAAGGTATTTCAGTAGAAAATCTCTATTTTAGAAATCAGGAATATCCAGACAATTATCATAAATTTTTGAATCTTGAAATACTATATGAAAGGCCTATAAACTTTAAATATTTACAAGAGATTAAAGATCTCTTACAGTTTCAAGGTCTGCTAGATATAATACCAACAAGCTGTAAATTAGATGTATTTAAACAAGTGATAGCTACTTTTTATGCTAACTTGCAT
Organism: Amphibolis antarctica; assembly: GCA_024699675.1. NCBI lineage: Eukaryota > Viridiplantae > Streptophyta > Magnoliopsida > Alismatales > Cymodoceaceae > Amphibolis > Amphibolis antarctica. Next base: position 21,113 of record JAMKPZ010015507.1, on the reverse strand, counting down.
ATTGAGGAAGACAAATTATTTAGCAATGTTGATAACATTATTTTTGAAATCTCTTCTCAATTGATTTATGGTACACTGAAATTGAAAAATGAGGGTGTACTATTAGATAGAACATCACTTAGCTTGCTAGATTGGAACCTTAGTTTAGTAGTAAGAAACCCTCAATCATATGGCAGATTACAGTATTTAGATGAATTAAATGGTAAAACCAAATTTATAGCAAAAATTCTATAAGCACAAATTTTTCAAAAGAAATGGTATATTGAACATAGAGAAAATTTGTTTATATACAACTTATACTGTTACGTAGAGAATACAATTGAATTGGTGCAAACTGTTTTTGGATTCCATTCAGTACAGGCATTCAAAATTATTTTATGGAATCAATTTTGTCAAGTTAATAATAGGCACAGGATATGATGTAAATCCGTGGTTAAGAAAATCCTTCAAGATAAGATCATTCACAGTTATAGAATATAAGAAATTTATTTCTAAAGCATTAGTTCTATTTTTTGTGATAATTGTTAATTAAAGTGCAACTTTTAAGTGAGTTTGCAATCCATTATATGCAGATTTCGTGTATTGTTTGTTCCCATATTTTGTGTGTATTGTTGTGATGCAAATTTTAGATTATTGAATGCACTCATGTAGTGCAGGTTTTTGGGTTATTCAGCAGTTTAATCTTAGTTGGTAATCTCTGCATTTGCAGTGTGGTTTAGGTGTGGATTCTGTCATAGTTTTTGTCATGATCTTTAATTAATAAAAATGAATTAGATGTTTGGATATTTACTTTGGACACTATGATACATTAAGAAGTGATCTTTACATGTTTTCTGCATATATACTTAGTTGAAATAGATAAATCAATTGCTAATTTTTTTTTGATAATGTTAAAGTACATTGATGGTATTATTTCTGCATATTCCATGCAGAAATAATCTTTGGTCATTTGAAAGAACGTAGAAGTAGAAAAATTCTTGAGAGTGGTGCAAGCTTGTGTGTTAATTTAAAAGGATATTAAAGATGGGTTGACGTTGTCGGTAGTGATGATGCAATCAATAAGAATTAAACGACAATATGTTTAACTTGTTAGCTATATTTTTTTAGACTGAATGTTTTTTTCATTTATCCTTGTGACTTATCTACATTAAAAGTATCTATGTTTTTGTTCTAAATGTGGTCTCATGAGTGGAGTTTTCTTTTTAATTTAATTCTATCCTTTAACTTCGAAAAAAAAAAAAAAAAGTTGTTCTGACGACCTCTCTTTCGGTGAATTTGCATGCAATGATTCGCCTCTCTTTTTGGGGAAGCGTGAACTGTGCAGATTTTTGGGCGCGGCTCTCTTCATTTTGCTGTCACCGCTCTCACTCGCATGCGGATCATTAATTGCGGGTACGATCACAAATAATTTTTAAAATTTTTTTAATTCATTTTTAACATTATTATTATTATCATATAAATTTTTACATAAAATTTTTTATCATTTAAAAATTTTAACTTCGTTCAAACAATAAATTTAAATTTAATTCTTTTCAACTTCAAAAACGCAGCATCTCGTTTATTACCATTTGTCGTCGGTAAAAGTGGGATTCATCACGTGCAGCAGTAAATTAGCATAGAGAATTTGGATTTTTATAATGAAAAAATACGATGGTCATCTTATTAGGTCTAGCATAGTTATATATATAAAGGTAAAAATATTTTATAAGTACCAATAGAAATTACTTTTACGGGTAATCATCAAATTAAGTATAAATGGTAAATAAAAAGAGTTAAGTGTTCAATCAACGAAATAAATCTATTGAATGAATGTTCAAATCATGAACTACGTCAGATGAAATTTAACTCAACAAAGTTAATTTGTTAAGCGAAGAAAGAGTGTATTTTTTTAAAAAACTCACCTATAAAAGTAAGTTTTGTATGTATCTAGAATCTATGAATTCATATATATATATATATATATATATATATAATAGTAATGATTTTTTTTAAAAAAGTTAATAAAACTGATAATTGAATCGATCAAGAATGATGCTATTTTAATTAATTCTCTTTAATATTCGAATGCTATCTTACTAGGAAATAATTTTATAAAAACTTTAATTCTTGAGTTTTGTTTGACCAAGTTAACAAGTGAGTCTAAAGTTTACATTTTTTAAGTCAACATAATTTTTGAAATATAAAAATTCTTTTTTATTTCTCTTTGTAATAGTTATAGTAAAAATCTTTACTTTTATTATATTATTTGTTAAAATATATACTTTGCATAATAAAAATATTTACAAATCTCATTTCCAAATAAAACATTGGGTAGTTGTATGTAGATGCTTTTGTAATATGGTTCTTACTAGTCAATTTATGAAATGAATATGATTAGTTTATAATGGTATGGACACTCTTGTTTTACAACATGATATTGCCAAGTTAATTTCCCGTATGATGTTCCTTTTTGATAAATTAGGCATGAGGAAATCGTAGAATTCTAAATATTGAATCTTAACATTTTATTTTTATTAAATACATACATATATATATATATATATATATATCTTCAAGAATCAACTCAAACGAACTTAATTAAGGTTTGTGGGTTGGGATGTGTTGAATTTTTTTTGACAAATAGTGTAAGATTAAGAGATATAGTTATAAATCCATAAGAAGCTTGTACTCGAGTGAAGATCCAAATATAAGATATTAATGTAGATGTTAACTTATTAAAATTAATTAATTAGTGTAAAAGACTTTACAAGTGATACAAAAATCTCAATTCTACTTGTATTTTTAACGTAAGATTATTTCTCTCAACACTTAAAATTTTAAAAAGAATTTTATAACCATTACATTACTATTTAAATAGTTGAGATGCGTTGAAGTTAAAATAAAGCTTTGAAAAAATAAAGATATATAAGCGGAAAAGGATGATTTAATTTAATATTTTTGAAAAAAGAAAGAAAGGAGGTGAAAGGAAAGGTGGCACGCAGCAGCGTTACGACAAAAAAAAAAAAAAAAAAAAAAAAACTCGCAGGGTTATGCATTGGATGTGACGACGGCGGTGGCGGCAAAACCTACGTGAGAGATTATCGGCGGAAGTGCTTCGGTGGCACCGCCGTCGTGGAAGTGTGCGACGGAGATGCTTTTGGGGACACGGGAGAGAGAACAGATAGAGGCGGCCAGAGGTGGCTCCAGCGTCGAGGAACCGCCCACCTGGCCGGCCCGGCCACCGGTCACCGCCTGTTTCCGTCAAGTCGTCGCCGCCATCGCTACCACCGGCAGCAGCGTGTGGTATAATTAATTATAATCGGTCTGTTCTTCATTTTATGTTACGGTAATTATAAAAATAAAAAATCATTAGATTTAACTATTCAACGTATTAAGAGAAGAGGTGGTCTAAGATAGACAAACGAATCGTACGTCAGATAGTGAGAAAAAAATCTGATTATCCTAAATCAATGGAATATCTCGCAAAGAAAAGAAAAAAAGAAAGTTGATCAACAGGTATGACCGTATCAATAGAATTTCCAAAATGTTTCTATAAGATTTTACATTTTATACGTATTATTAATTTCAGAAAAAAGTTATTAAAATTTAAAATATAAAAGAAAACAGCCAAGAAAACTTGATACTAAAAAAATATTCAGAAAAATTGAGGTGGGCACGACCCATGTGACGCCGTGCTGTCGCCTCCCGGCTCCCGTACGCAGCGCCCAGGCACGCGGCGTCCGTAACGCCGTGCATTCGGTTACCCGATTAATTTATTACCCCGTCCATCTCCGCCCTGCAGATGACGATCATTTATCACCGAAGGCCACGTCGTCGTCGCGGAAGGCGGAACCCCGTCGCGATCATTAATTAAAAATTATTTTTATAATTATAATGATATTAAACTTTTTTAATATAAATTTTTTTTTTATGTTCGAAGGACTCCCTTAAATATATCAAAATTTAAATAGGTTGGTATCTACTTTTCAAAAATTAAAAATTCGGTTGGTATCCTTCGGAGATGGCAATCATACACGGAGACTTTAAAGTTTCAAGCATTACTTTACACTCGGTCAAAAAAAAATTGCTAGTGATAGTACGAACCTCACGAGATTTTTTTTTTAAATTTTAAAATTTAAAATTTAAAATTTAAATCAAACATGAACTTTTTATAGATTTATCTCTTAAATTTAAGTTTATAAGGATTTTTATTGTATAAAATATATATTTTAACAAATAATATAATAAAAAGAATGATTTTTATTGTAACTATCAAAGAAGGAAATATAAAAAAATTTGTTTACTTCGTACCAACCTAAAAAACCTAAACTTCAAATTTATATAATCTATCAACTTTATTAGAGAAAATCTTAATAATACTAGTAAAAAAGAATTCATGATCGTTGACCCTAATTTTAGGTATCATTTATTTATGAGTTTTTTTTACTGTATATCTGTATTTTTTATTATACATTACAATAATTTACAGTAATATTAATCAAATAATTTTAATATTTTATATTAAAAAATTATATTAAAATTTATAATTTTTTTAAAAAATATAAATTTTACTTTTGATTCTATCTCTTTAAACAAAGATACCTTTATTTCAGAATCATCACATCAATCAATCAAACCAAATCTGAACCGTTCCTGCTACCATGTTTTTTACCCTCTCGCCCAGAAAACCGACACCAAACACTTGCCGGCAGTCCAGCTACAGGAATTTTGAAATTTGCATATAAATTTGTAACTTCCACCGTGCCCGCGTCCACGATAATTAATTAGTCGTGCTAACTGACGAGGAGCAGATATATGTAATATGCAATGCTAACATATAGGATTGGTCTTTTACTCTTTTACATGTAATATGGAATACAAATCTAATAAAGATAGGTTATGTCTTTATTTTTTCAGTAACGGTATTTTTAACAAATTAAATTATCATATTTGATTACCATTATCCTTGTTAATTAACATCGCCATATGGATTAATTCGTACTGCACAAACGCTGAACAGCCAATGCCCATCACCTCGAAGCAGCAGCAGCTTCGAGGGCAGCAGAGCAACGGCTGCTCCAGTGCCAGATTACCAGCGCCAGGAGCAGGGGGGAGCAGGGGGAAGAGCACAGCTTACAGTCACCACGCACCTGGTCACCCTTAGCGTCGATAGACCTCGGGGTGCTGCGTTCCCTTCTCTTCCTCGTTTGGATAGGTGAGTCCGAGTCTCTGGAGTGCAAATCGTAGTCGAGGGACTGCGAAAGAGAGAGAGAGAGATTGTCAGGCTCTTGGATCTGAGCTCTCTTTTGGTCTTCGTTCTTTTGTGTGAATTGGAGGTGGTAAAGGACGGGACGTTGAGATTTCTGTTTCCTTTTTCTGCTTGGGAGGAGGAGGAGGAGGAGGAGGAGGAGGAGGAGGAGGAGGAGGAGGAGGAAGAGGAGGAGGAGGAGGAGGAGTTGTTTTGTTGTAGAATGTGATGGACTTTTCATAAGCTTGTGGTTTTGTTGTCAATGTCGCTTCCTTTTTCAGAGAATGGACTCTCCTAGGGATTTCTCAATTTAGTTCTTGTTCCTGTATATTCATTCCTACAGATCTTTGCCCTTTTCTTGGCGCTCATAGAACCTTGTATTTTATTTTCTGCGTTTTCATGTTAAAGTGTCTTTTCGTTGTTTTCTGGCTACAGTTTCACTTATTCACTGCTTACTTTGATGGGGAAATACCATCATTTTTTTTTCTTGTTCAACAGATTCGAATTTTCTGGAACACAGCTTCCTTGTAATATGATTTTCTCCGTTTTGTTCTGACGGCGGCCTCTTTCTGGCCTTGGAAGACTATATTACTTGAGATTTTGGTCTGGTATCCCGTTATGGGAGATACTTGATTTGCTCTTCTCAGAAATAATTGTCCAGAAGTATATTCAATTTATTTCTGCTCGATAACTTGGATATCATAGTATTACATGGCAATTGTTGGTTCCAGGAGTACAGTAATGATCTTGATTTTGCCTATCCTGGTTTTGGTTTGAGAGTCTGCTAGTCGAAAACATGACCAGGGCAATCCATGGCCATTTTCTCAAGGATGACGGCAGTGTGATCAGTGATCATTTAAGGAACCATGTCCATTTGACTAACTGCATCCACCTGAAAAATCACATGCACCGCCACAGCCCCATTCTTGCAGAGAGCTCCCTTATGAAGGACCTGCTAGTCCTTCAACGCTCAAGGTCTCTTAGAGACCCATCAACTACCTCCCCTTCATGGCAAACTCACTCGATTATTGACTATTTGGCTAGAACACATGAAAAGGATGATACATCACATGGTCGGAGGAGATCATTGGGCCTTGAACACCCAAGGGAACGAAGACAGCTTTCTACAAGCTCACTGTGGCTCCCAAGCATTTTAAAGGCTGACGTTACTGCTGCAGATACAAGCAGTGAGCAAGTTGATAAGGGTAGGAATGTGGTACCTGAAGTAGCAAGGAAGGAAGGGGAATCCAGTACAAGAAGTGGAAAGAGTGATCTTCCAAGTGGTAGCAGAATGTTTCAGGCAAGCTTGAATTCTGGGAAGACACCAGCTAGACATAAGCCTACCTCTCAGAAGAGTACATATGGTCTAGATATTCACCTCAAAACGCTTCCAGAGCAATTGGAGGTGCAACCAAATATCACAGATACTGAAACTTGCAAGAATTCTCAGAACTTTCTTCATGGTAGACACCTTAAACATGAGGTAATCCCTGAGGATCCACAGTGTAGCAGTCGTGGTTTGGGCAGGGTTAAGAGGCACAAGTTCAAAGCCACGAGAAGAGCTCATGGTTCAACAGATTTAAGAGATCCTAGAGTCCACAAGGACTTCTCTGTTGCTCCAAATTCATCAGGTAGAGAAATGCATCACAATTATCATTTAGGTGGAGAAGACACTGATGAGATGAAGGAAACACAGGCATCTAGAAATGGGTGTGGAATTCCTTGGAATTGGTCTAGGATTCACCATACAGGAAAGACTTTCCTGGACATTGCAGGAAGGAGTTTATCCTGCGGGCTGTCTGACTCAAGGGCAAGGAAATCTGGTCACCCAAATACGCATGGCCAAAGTGGTAACCATGGTCTGCCAGTGCCAGGCACTGCTGATCAGTCAGGTTCATCAACAAAATCTGACTCTGATGCTCTTCCCTTGTTGAATGATGATGCTTGGGGTTCTCAAGAAAGTGCTGAAAATCCATTTTTGATTCATGATTATTCAGGAGAACTTGGGATTTTTGCCAGTCACAATGGGCAGGATTCTGGTCTGTCTTCTGATAGAATAACAGATGATAGTAAATCAAGAAGGCACCACCATGGTAGACTCCAAAGTTTGACCCAGAAATACATGCCCAGGAGCTTCAAGGATCTGGTGGGGCAAAATTTAGTTGTACAAGCTCTGTCAAACGCTGTACTGAGGAAAAGAGTTGGGCTGATTTATGTATTCTATGGTCCTCAAGGCACAGGAAAAAGCTCCTGTGCTCGGATATTTGCAAGAGCACTCAATTGTCAATCCCTGGAGCGTACCAAGCCTTGTGGAACTTGTAGTTCTTGCATCTCATATGATCTAGGCAAGAGTAGAAATGTACTAGAAGTGGGGCCAGTTGCTAACTTTGACTTTGAAAGCATTGTAGAAGTTTTTGGAAATTCATTGCTTGGTCCCTTGTCTTCTCGCTATAGGGTGTTCATTGTTGATGATTGTGATACACTGCCAACAGATTCTTGGGGTTCTATTTCCAAAGTCATTGATCAAGCATCCCAGTATGTGGTATTTCTCCTTGTCAGTACAAGTATTGATCATTTACCTCATATAATCACATCTAGATGCCAGAAGTTCTTTTTCCCCAAATTGAAAGATTCAGATATCATTTATAAGTTGCAATGGATTGCGTCTAAAGAAGGGTTAGAAGTCAATAAAGATGCATTGAAACTTATAGCATCAAGGTCAGATGGTTCAATGAGAGACGCTGAAATGACACTGGATCAGTTAAGTTTGCTTGGGCAAACAATCTCTCTTAATTTGGTTCAAGAACTTGTAAGTTATCTTTCAATTGTTATTGGCTTTCTCAATGACGTTCTCATGAGTTGCAAGCAATTATTAACTATTTTATATGTTCTTCACGTGATTTTCACCTGTCAAGATTCAATAACTCACCAGTGCTACAAAAATGATGATAATTTATCTAATATATTTTTTAAAGCTATTTTTTTCTTAATTTATTTTTTTTCTCATGCACTAAAATTCTATGTGCAATGGGTGTGGACATTGAATTGTTTTGTTTTTTAAGATGCAAATGTTAAAATGTGATTTACTATGAAAGTAGATTGATATTAGGAAAGATAATACCTCTATATATAGAAGGTACAAGGACATAATCATCACAATATTAACAATGTGAGATATTACCTACTACACATGTATAAACTTAATACATTATTTACTGTAATAGTTGGATACCTAAGGACCCAAATGGGATATCAATGTTATTACCCTAACACATTGGTATTTTGTTTTAGTGGATGTTACATTCTTTGAATCAAAACCTTATTTTGAGTTTCCCGAGTCAACTATTGTTGGTGTTTCTCTACCTCCTCTTGCTGTTATGGAGCCATGGCTAAATTAAATTGGTTCTAGTGAGCCATAGTTGGATGGACCATTCTAGGCTTATCATTGTTGTTGATGGGTGCATCGAGTGATACAATATAAATTAGCATTGACTCCTTCGCCTCCAGATCTAACCACCACTACCCCAAATCTTGACCTACCCATTGCCCTTTGCAAAGGTAAAAGGCGAACCACAACACACCCCATTTCTACATGTCTCTAATGATCATCTTGGTCCTAATTTTTATCAGTGTTCCTTGTCAATCTGTATAAAGTCTCTACCAAAAATTATCTTGATTTAATGTAGGTTTTACATTGGAAAACTACAATGGACGAAGAGATGTAGAGACTTAAAATTTGTTCATACACAACTAAAGAAATTAGAATTGTTGACAAATCTTTAGCCATAGCAAAAAAAGGGAACATTTTTCTCCATCAATCTAATATATCAAATTACTCATACTAGGATATTCAACAAATAAATACCAATAATTTGTTTCATTAAATGTGTGTAATTCTTGTCATATTATTCTTAAAGATGATGAAAATAAATGATTATTTTCACGAAGAAGGTGTAAGAAGACAATATTTTGAAGCATATGAATCAAACTTCTTGTTCAAACATTTTTTTACAATTAATGTGGTTAAACCAACTTCCACACCTAAATATCTTCATATTCCTTATATTATTTTATTGACTAATTTTGTTTTAGTTCCAGGATCTAAATAAGCACTTAATAATTAATTCATGTGAAAGTTGAATATTTTGACAATATCTAAGGATTTAACCTTCATTCTATTTATTATAGGAGTAAAAAATTCAACACTAATAATTTTGAAGATTAAAGTGTTGTGACGATGGCATACAAACCATCACTTGAGCAATGAGCAGATATCTTCACTAAGAGGCTATGCTCTAAACATTTTCAAAGACTTTATGGTACCTTGGGTATGTTAGATATCTATGTTATAACTTGAAGGGAAGTATTGGAGTAATTTATGAGGATTCTGTATAAATGTCCTATTGTATAAATACTATGTAAATCACTTGAATACACACAATTTTACCTCTTTCTTCTCAAGTGACAGTTTAAAGGAATTGTGTAGAAATGGGAGGGAGTTACAGGTGTTTATAGGCTTATGGGTGAGATTAGACAAGTGCAAATAAAAATACAAGGGTACTTTTTAAAAAAATTTAAAGGACTAAAGGCCATTTTCAAAAAGTTAGGGGCCTATATATAAAAAATAGTGAAAATTAGACCTATATATGCGTGAAAATAAAGAGGAGGCCCAAAATGCAAAAAAAAACATTCATTGAAAGACATCATCTTTTTAGCCAGTTCTTTGCATTCATTGAAACACTTATTTTTGCTTGAGTGTTTTATCTTGTCTATGAGCCTTCATGGCCTGGATTGGGGTTTTAGATAAGAGCTTTCATCCTGAGATTTTTTTGCACCAAAGTACACTGCTACTAATTTTCTTCGTGCATGTGAAGCTGTCTTGCTGGTTGATTCTGTTCCGAGTTAGAAGTATTTTCATCAACGGTTACCTAATTTTTTTAAATAATTTTTCCAGGTTGGTTTGGTTGCTGATGAGAAATTGGTTGATCTCCTTGATCTGGCATTATCTGCTGATACTGTAAATACCGTGAAGGGCTTGCGGGAGATCATGGAAGCTGGAGTGGAGCCCTTGGCACTAATGTCACAACTTGCAACTATAATTACTGATATTCTTGCTGGAAGTTATGTCTTCACCAAGAACAGGCTTCGAAGAAGGTTTTTTCGTAGGCCAACATGTGGGTGAAAATAATTTACAAAAGTAGCTTATTTTATTAATTATTTTCATGTATGTAACTATGTTTAAACTTTATGGTAACTATTGATGCATGCATACGCACATGGATTTTCTGGCTATATTCAATACAACTGCTTAACTGATTTCTTCATTATTTTCAGTATCCAAAGAAGAGATGGAAAAATTACGCCAGGCCTTGAAAACTCTGTCAGAATCAGAAAAACAACTGAGGGTGTCAAATGACAAATTAACATGGCTTACAGCTGCACTGCTCCAACTTGCTCCAGACCAGCAGTATATATTACCAAATTCTACAGCAGACACTAGTTTTAGTCATAGTCCAATTCTCTTAACTCATGCTACTGAAAGGGATTTGTCAAACAACACTAAAACATTGTATTCTATACCCAACAATGAAAAGGGCTTATCAGGTGTAACTCAAACAGAACGATATTGTACAAAAGGAGGTAATAAAGGTATAGATGGAACCAAAGCAAGTGACCCCTGTAATGGTGGAATTTCAGATTCCAGGAATCCACTTTATGATGGTGAAATTAACCAGGCATTTGGACACAATGTAAGGAAAGATTATATTAACATTGAGAAAATTTGGAAAGCAGTTATTGAACGAATACAGATAAATGCACTGAAGCATTTTATGCATCAAGAAGGAAGGCTCCTATCAGTAAGCTTAGGTGCAGGTGAACATTTTAAAACATTCAGGTGCATTTGTATGTTCTATTATAGGATAAAATTGATATTATTTTGGATGTCTTCAGGATACCTAAATCAAATTGATGTTTACCACAAAAGATGAGAATAATTTTCAGCACAATGTGAAGATATAGATGCATTCTTTAAGAGGGTTTATTGTTCAAATAGAAACATGCTAATAATCTTTGATAACTGAAGGATTTTGTCACATAAATGATATGAACCTAATAATTTTACTTGCTTTTCCATTCATTCTGCTGAACTTCTCTATTGTGATTCCATGCTTGGCTCAACTAATAGGGATAGAAATTCTTCTTGCTCTGATGATCGGTTCAAATATTATTAAATTTTGAATTGAAAATCATTCTACCTTAAAGATTTTTCCTAACGACGACTTATTTGCAAACAGCTCCTACTGTGCAGTTGATGTTCAGTTCAAATACATACAAAACAAAAGCTGAAAAATTCAGGGGATATATCTTACAAGCATTTGAATCTGTTCTTTGCACTGGAGTGACCCTTGAAATTAGATGTGTAACTGGTAAAGGTTCAAGTTCAGAGATGCACATACCACACAATGTGACTTGTTCTGGTAATGGCTCCTCTCAAATAATAGGGAAACAAGAACTTGATTCAAATGAATTGGCACATAGAAATGCAAGCGAGGGCAATTTTAGGAGGCTTTCAAAAGACAAAATTGTAAAGTTTGGGCCAACTCCAGCTAGATGTGTTCATGCTGCTTCCCATGAAAAGTCAAAGAGTGAAATTATTGAAATCCTGGCTTCTCCTACTAAAATTCAGCAAACTGTTAGGACCACACGGTGTGGAGACACAGATTCTGAGCATGGTTGGCAAAAAGGTTCTTGTTTGCATCATCAAGCTACCTTTGTTCGTACATCTGAAAGCAGGGATAATGGTGATAAGCCTCCAAGGAAAAGCTTAGTTAGAGGCAAAGTGTCTCTTGCTCGTGTAATTCAGCAAGCAGACGGATGCACAAAGCGAAGTGGATTGTCTAGTCAGAAAGCAATGTCAATTGCTGATAAACTTGAAGAAGAGAACCTGTAAGTATTATAATTCCCTACTGAATATTTTATTTTCTGAAGCTTGAATGTCTATATATTATTGTCCCAAAAGTATTGAGGCTATAAGTGATGATTACCTGCTTGATGCAAGGACAATATTAATTACTTAAATTATGAAAATTACCATTTATAGCCATGGAAATAAGAAATGGTGAAAGTGGCTTGTTATTCTTATATAGAGGCTGTATAAGAGAGACTAATACAAGATAAACAATGTAGGATTAAACCCACACAACTTCTAACCTTTCCTTGAATTCATATAAGTTTCTATTTATTACATGCCTTAATCCTCTTCAAGCTAGAACATACATATTAATCTTGCTCAACCTGGTATGAAGATTCTTAAACGTCCCAAGACTGGATTTTTTGTAAAGGTATTTGCAAGTTGTTCTAAAGATTATGTATAAGGTAGATGTGATTAATCATGCTCGACTCCATCCATCATGATATCTTGCATATAATGACAATTAACTTTAATATGCTTGGTCTTTTCATGGAAGATGTGATTATTTGTGACAAATATAGTAATCTGATTGTCATAATGCATTTTCATAGGAGTTTCTATTGTGAACCCAAGTGAAAAAATTGAGAAATAAATAGATGGAAAAGATTACACAACACATTAATTATTTAGTAATGACTTTGTGAGAAATAAAACAGTAGATGGAAGAGAGATAATTCATTCTTAAGCACAAAACCTTCTTATATAGAGATTACTTAGACATGACAAAGAACACTTAATAATGACTCTTGGAGTTCATAAACAGCTTGGAGGAGCCACATAAAAGATGAGCTGCATGGAGAAATAACTCTTGGAGTTCATGGAAGAAACAACTCAAAGGAGCTGCATGGAAAAATGACTTTCGGGGAAGCCCCACAAAGAAACCTTAAAAGAAGGGTAGCACAGAACATGGGTGGTTGGGAGGAGGGTATATTAGGGTTCCCTCGTCCCCACTTAAGATTTTCTCCATTTTTTGAGACTTTAAAGACCTAAACTTTGATATCATGTTAGAAATAAAGAAAATAGTTGGAACAATTATATTTCATTCATAAGCATAAGGTCTCTTTAAATAAATACTATATAAATGTAACAAATAATACTTAACCAATGTACGACTAAACACACTTATAACATAAACTAAGAAACTCCAATACATAACTTTAACAAACTTCAATAGACAAGAGGTTAATAGGATAGATGCATCTTGTCAAGTGTAATCTTAAAGGAGGCATGTACCACACTTCCTTCAGAAAGGCAGGTAAAAGAAATCTTGTGTGTCTAGCATATGGGAAGATATGGTTAAAAGTGGATTATTATTCTTAGTAAAACATACTATTTTTTATGTAGAGGTTTCACAAGAGAAATTAATACGAGATAAGTATTGTGTAACTAAACCCACACACATAACTCCTAACCTTAGCTAGGATCCATATAAAGGTTCATTTATTACAAACTTCAACAATAACCAAATAGAACAGGTGAGATGATGATGTTAATTATGCCAAATTTTGATATAGTTATATCGATTATTATGATATAAGATTCAAATGCTATAATTATCATTTATCTGAATTAAGATCTATAGGAAAAAATGATCTCTGTGGATATAATAATTGATTTAAGAAGTATTTTGGACGTGCTATCCAAAATAAAATATTAAAATAGAGTCTAATCAGAAATGCAGAACATACTATAACACAATCTGTTTTCTGTTCTCAAAATTAGTTGTCTACTTTTTTTGTTACTTTGTATTGTGTGATGACTTTGTTTGGTTTTTGGACATTTATTTTGCATAAATTCAATCGAGGTGATGCTGTATAATTTTTGTTGGATCTCTCATTCTAAAAATTGATAATTGACATCTGAATGGCAATCAAATTAATGAATAATTTGCTATCACCTCTGACCAACAAGGACTATAAAAATAAAAAGTTACCTGAAATCTGTGGATGAGAAACCATTTGGATTTTGGAGTGCATCATTATTATGATGTAATTGTTGAATGGAACATGTTGGATATATATTGGTATCGTTTTCGAATGCCCTACTGATATGGGAAGCTTTTGACCTTTCTTAGCAATAGCTTTGTTACATCTATCTATTAATTAAATATGTGAAAATTTCTGTGTTAACAGGAGATTGGAACCAAGAGCAAGGAACTTGTTCTACTGGAAGGCTTCCAGATATACCCGCAGAAAGGTATTTACTTCCTTAAGTTGCAATTTTGGGTTAATGATGCTGATGTTTCAGATATTACAGGAAATTAATTGAATTATGTTCAAATGAAGTAGCTACGATAATGGAGGAAAGATCATTGACACCAAAATTTTATTGATCAGTTAACCATTTTATATTCCACTAATTTGAGGACTAGAAGATGAAAGAAGCATGCTACTACCATACAGATCAATTTAGATGTCATGTTGAATTATATTGGAATTGTCAGCAGATTTTACACCAATATTTTATTAATCAATCAACAAACCATTTTTCAGTCCACAAATTAAAGGACTAGAAGATGAAAAAAACATGCTACCACTACTAACACATTGATTTGGATTTAATGTTGAATTACATTGGAATTGTCAATATATCATTATATTCCTGAATGCTATCTTCAGTTAAACATGATAATTTATTGTCATCTACCTCTCTTGCTGGTTATATCCTTAAATTAAACAATTATCCATAGGTTTTTATGAACACTTGATCAATGGCATACTCAATCACAATGCTTCACCAAATTTTGAAGTGACAACCTATTCTTATTGCATATTTGTGAATCCAATTTGAATGGTTTGTTGAAGCACGATAAATTGCTTCTTATTTTTTTCCTTCTATACAGTTACTACACTTAAGGGCACGAACAAGGAGACCTCGCTCTTTATTGAAACTCATTTCTTGTGGAAGATGTTCTTTTGGCAGAATCCCAAGGTAGACCTTTGATGGTGAACAGTGCTGTAGACCGGTAATATTGTATTAATTCAATTTTCTTGTTTCACCCTTGTCTTTGTAGAAATGTTCTCAGGTCGGCTAGATGCGTAATCACAAATTTTGGCTATATTTTCGGCCATAGAAATTGTTAGATATTCATTTTATTTGAGTTTTAGAATGCAGAGAGAAAGGGGATTATTAGATCACTAATCTGTAATTTAGAATGACAATTTACACTAAATACCCTCAACTATTCTAATATACTACTAACTTTATTGCTCATCAAGTTAGAGCATTAAATATCTAGCATGCTCAACTAGTAAAATACTCAAAACATACAATGTAGGCGAACAAGATGTATAATGAATTAATATTTTATGTTAAATTAATTATTATAAATTCTGTAATACTTTTTTGTTAATTACAAGCTCATCTATTCAAACAAATATGTGATGATAAAGACAAAATTATCAGTTAATGTATACAAATTTTATTTATATACGTTAATTCTACCATATCTATTTATGGTTGCCTTGTAATATATGTACAAAATTGAATGCCAGCTAGATGATCGATTGAAGCTAATTGATGGTTGCAACAGTAGTTGTCAATGGTGGATCAATCAACAATTTAGTACAGAAAGATAGGAAAAAGATGACAAACTTGATCCGTCATTTTTTTACCAAAAAGTTATCATCTTTTACCTCTAAAAGTCCGTCATTTTTTTCTCCATCACCTTTTACGATAAGTGACAAATTCCAAAAATCCATTAACTTTTCATACAAAAGACGATGAATGGATCTATCACCTATGTATACAAGGAAAAATGTGACAAAGAAAAGTTTACATTTATTACCTTTTTTTCTGTAGTGATTAATTGTTGATCGATAATGGTCGACTGATGGCGATGGGTGGTTGCTATATAACCAACCATGGGTACGTGATCGTGACGATAAGTGCCAATGCTCGACTTCTTCTGAAATTGCCTTATGCCAGCTACCTCCCGTTCGCTTCAGTGATCGTTACATCATTTATAGAGAAGAATGGTTGGGATATCTCGATATCTATGTTTCGATCAATGTTGTCCTTAATCACCTCCACTTCAGCTACAAAGGTTGGTTGCTTTGGTCGACAATTCAACGGAACAAATCCATTATCCAACATACGAACCACCGATGACATCGTTGGCCTGTCACTTGCACGGTCTTGAACACATAGCAATGCCACAAGCATGCACTGTGACACCTGGTCCATGTCACATATTCTAACCATGAAAGGGTCCACCAGCTCCACTGGTTGTTTGTCCTCCCAAAGTTGCCATGCCTGTATTGCACCTTGAATTAGTACTTTGCCAGTATATATATATATATATACACGTATTTATATACATACAGGGAGAGAGAGATAGAGATGCTGACAAGATATATATATATATATATTAAGTGTGCTTAATTACGTAGGGAAGGAGGCTGGGGAATGAAGTGAGACGGAAGCTAGCGTTCTTTTTTCCACTCAATATCTCTAGGACCAAGACCCCAAAACTGTAAACATCAGACTTCACCGAAAAATGACCTTTCATGGCGTACTCCGGTGACATGTATCCACTGCAATCAAATTAAACATTGGTAATTTTTGCACATTTTAAAAAATTTAAATCTTAAAAGAAAGCATACATGAATGTTTCATTTGACAAATATTGATTCTTAAATGAAGCAGAATTATACTTACCATTCATGATCATGTAACCTCAAACATTTGAATCTCAATCGGTAAACTTGAACCATGCATTAATTGTATAAAAAAAGGGAATGCTAGCTTACTATGTTCCAACTACTCTAACAGTGTTTGCTTCTTTTTGATTGCCTTCAAATATTCGAGCCATGCCAAAGTCTGAGATCTTTGGATTCATGTCATCGTCCAACAAGATGTTGCTCGCCTTCAAGTCCCGATGGATGATCCTCAACCTTGAATCTTCATGAAGGTAAAGAAGACCTTTGGCAATTCCCTTGATGATATTGAACCGCTTTATCCAATCCAACAACATCTTTTTTTTATTACCTTAATTTCAACACAAATTAATCTCTTATTAGTCCAACAATGATAGCCATATAGTCATGTGATCGAGTGTTAATTAGTTTTTTAAGTTAATTAGATGTGAATGTTTAAGTTTAACGTTGATGTTCTACGATTAATAAACTACCAGTCAGTAAAAAGGAATACTCTTAATTAATTATATGCATGATTCATACCTTCATTCACAAGTGTTGTATTATTGGAAGACATGGAGGCACATCTAAAAAGGTTTCCTTAACGTGTCTTTACATTTTTATAAATGCATGGCAATGTATATACATGGTAAGCAATTTAACTTAAATTAAGTTGAAATTTTAATACAGAGTATATGTTTAAATTAGATCTTACCTTTTCATAAAATGGTTAAAAATAAAAAGTAATTTTAGAAAAGCTTTTAAAATACACTTCGATCTACAAAACACCTTAATTTCTATATTAAATAATTAAAGATTTGCATTTTGAGGATAAGGTGCATATATATCTTAAAAAAGGAATAAACATACCAAATAAGAATGAATCTAAACTTCCATTTGATAAGAACTCGTAGATCAATATCTTCTCCTCTCCTTGTACACAACAACCTAAGAGTTTTACGAGATTTCTATGTTGAAGTTTTGCGATTACCAACACCTCATTTTTGAATTCTTCCAAACCTTGTCTTGAAACTTTGGAAAGTCTCTTGACGGCAAACTCTAACCCATTTGTGAACTTTCCCTGTGAACATGTTGATGAATAATTATCAATGTATTAACCAAAAGTGAAGATAATATAGTTATTTTTCTCGTTTCATATAAATTTTACAAGAAAAGAATGTCCTAGTTCAAATCCATATGAAATCATTGACAATATTAGAAGAACAATCAATGGTGGTGATGCAGTTTTGGTCATCATCCCTGCTAGCTAATGCTATAAGGTAACTGCTAATAATGAATAATGAAGGAAAAAAAAAGGATTTCTCATTCTCCGTCTAAAAGAAAATGAACGAAAAAATAAACAAACTTAAAAAACACACAAGAGATTTAAGTAATTCGATGATATCTACGTTTAGATGGCACTAGATTTTTCTTCACTATCAAAATTTAATTATAAGTTACAGAAATTGCCTTTCTTACAAAAATTTTCCTCACAAACAGTGCATTTCATCTTCCAAATATATATATATATTGCAAAATGTAAGAAATGGTGCAATCATCTTCCAATATATTTTACAAAAATTTTCATAACAAATAATATGATTCTTTTTTCAATATATATCCGTAAACATAAGGGAAAAAACATCAATTTTCACACCTAACAACTCAAATATATTACAAAAGCAAAGATTTTTACTCCAAAATCACATACTACTTTATTAATAAAATGGAGATTCCAGTGAATTAATGATAAGTTTGTGGTAATTACAATATTTCGATTAAGGGTAGTCATATTTACACTTTTTTTCTAAAATTTTAATCTAAAGAATTAAGATGGACTAATTAATTAATAACCATCTTTGATTAACTTTAGGTTGTGTAAAATAATTATATAAAATAATCGTCGGCAAAAAAAATAACAGTGTAAAATAATTGTCACATGCAATTTATATGTGTATTTTGTTTAATTTCTTATTATAGTGTTTTAGAAAAATAAGGTAGTATTTATTAAGTAACGTAAGCTTCACTTTTTTAAGCAAATACATATAAAATATTAAAATTATTTAATAAAATAGTACATAATAATTACTATTGATACACTGTTAAATGAATAATACCTTGTAGACAGTGCCAAAGCCGCCTCGTCCGATCTTGTTGTCGTCGCTAAAGTCGGCGGTGGCGGTCACCAGCTGCTCCAACTCGAAGAAGGGCAAGCTCGCGCCTTCTTGCTCCAACCCTTCTTCTCCGAGTTCACCCAAGCTCACCTGGTTCACTCCTCTCTGGCACGTCCTCGTTGCTTCGCCGGAGGTTACTTCCTCCTCTTCCTTGGAGGGGCCTGATCGAGAAAACCAGATCATCAACTCACACACGGAAGACGCAAAAGAAGCAAATCATGGTCTGCAGCCCATCTCTCCCATAGGTTACCTTCCCTCTTCCTGCGTTTTCTCGTGAAGAAGCAGAAGAGGATTGAAGCACAGAGAAGAGCGGTTGAAACAGGGACGATTACCGCGAGAATGATGGTTTTGGTCTTGTTCTTGGTCCTGCCGCCTGCATTGGTTTCAAGTTCCAATGAGGATGCCAGGAAATCGAGAAAAAAAAGCCAAGGATTTCATGGAGGAAGTGGAGCAAAACAGACCCAACTCGGTATCGGCGGCGAGGCGGACCTTTAGGTGATATCCGGTTGTCACACGGACCAGGTCCACCAGTGGACCCGTCCACAGGAAACAGGCGTTGAATCTGGCGCCTTTGATCGAATCCGCGTCGGTGTAGGCGGTGCAAGAGCAATTGTCCAAGCACATCTTGTTGCAGTTGCTGCCGTTCACGTTGCCGAACAAGATCGAATGGTCTGGGAGTTTGACACGGTCGATCGTCGGGAACCAGTCACTGGTAGTGCCATTTCTGCATTGAAGGGTCTTCTTCCTAGCGCATCCTCCGTGGAAGTCGCCGCCGTCCCATTCCCTCAGGTTCCTCGGCTCGAATCCTTCGAGGCACTTGCAGGTGGGAGCAGGGGAGGCGGTGCTATCGCAGAACCCGAAATCCCCACAGCGTGCGTAAGAACCGCAAAGCCCCCGCGGTACAGAGGACAAGACCGACCAATTCTTGGTGTCGTCCTTCCACTGCAGCAGCTCCAGTAAGCCGGTGTGGTTGAGGTGGAACATGGCGAGGGTCGTCGCCTTGGAGAGGGTGAACGTGGAGTTGACCCACTCGTCGTCCTTTGTGTACGCCAGGTAGGAGACGGACTTGCTCCTCGCCAGCGACAGTCCCATGAACGGGTTCCCTAGCCATACCTGGCTCCTCCAATACGGCTTTCGCCCACGCTCCATCAGGAACTGGACGGAAGTGGCGGGGTCGATCCCGAACGAGAAGTTCCCCGGCGACGGGTCCCAGTGGCTCCTCCAGCACGTGACTCTGCTGGCGACCTTGGTTCTGTAGTTCAACGTCAGAACCATGCCCGGGAGGATGATGTTTGTGGGATGGTCGAAGCTCCGCCACACATCCTCACCCTCGTCTTTTCTTACCACCAGATTGCCATTATCCAACAACACCACCGCCCAAGTATCGTTCGCAGAACTTGAAGTCGACGAATTGGAGGACCAGACGATTTTCCCGTCACCGTCGGCAATGACAAGATTCTGGTCATCCGAAAAGCGCAGGACTCCCGGGAGATTCATGACCGGGCTGTCCCTGTTGGCAACCCAGACGATCCTCCTCCTCGTGACCGTGACCCTGTTGTGCCAAATCCCGACGTACCAATATCTAGAAGCCGCAGCGACCGCCGAGCCGCTGGGGGAGAAAAATCCCAAGGCGAAAGCTCCACCGCCGGAGACGAGGGTTTCGTTGCCGGAGATGGATTGACCGAGTCCGAGCCTGTCAGAAGAGTGGCATGGCAGTATGTTGCACATGGAAGACATAAGGAGGAGAGCTATCGTGGATCGGAGGAAGCACTCCATCGGTCGGAGCATATGTCCGTCTCCTCCTGGTAGCTCGTTTGATTCTTCCGTGTTTGCTCCCTTCACCATTGTCAAGAGAAGAAAAAGAAGACGACGACGACGACATTTTACTTGTGTTCGGAAACAAAGGCTCTTATTTTATTTGGCTGGTAATGGAATCAAATTCGAGATTTTCTTTAACAGCTTATTTATATATATATATATATGAAATTTGCTTATTTAGAAACCACATGTTACCTTCCTTTCACCTAGGCGATCATCATCAACGACGACGATAGGGGTACCTTTTCCACCCTGTCGATGTCGTTCTCATCCACAACTCCTAC